>WSFP011386843.1:0-28677 GCA_009831015.1 Picea engelmannii | reverse complement strand
TCTGCATGCTTCCTGAAAGGTTGTGCATGCAGTTTCTTGTCAGAACGGGCCCTGCCAGACGGAATTGTGTTTCAGAAAGACTCTACATCTGAGTTTACCTTCTTGCAATCCTTTCTGATTTTTCCATTTATGGTGGAAGCGATTTTCAACCATCCCCCACCAACCTCAATAACTTCTTCATGGGAATTTGAAAGACCCAAGTCAAATCTACCTCTGCAGGACATGGCAGCCTTAGCATTTGTCATCTGGATCTGAGCTGGATGCTTATGGGGAAGCTTGATGGTGAACGTGGCTGCTGAAAAAGTGATGGGTGCACTTGGTATGGAGTAGCATATGGGAGATGGTCAGGTAGACAACTATGAATGGACGAGGAGACTGTCGATGGCGTGGGGGTCACACAAGCGAAAGCTGAGGTGTAGTGGGATGGAGGTGATGTGGAGCGAGGTGGCAGGAGACGAGAAAGGGATAGGTACCAGTGGGACAGTGAGTGGAAGACATATGGACGGAGAGAAAATGATGAGGGGAGGCCGCTTTTCGGCCTGGGATAGGGAACTATGTGCACATGCGCATATTGGGGCTGCAAAAAGTGGTTTGAAACTTCCCCGCTTTTGGCCCCGATGTGGGTCTTTGGCTGACATGTAGCACCTCCATAAATCGCAGTTGTTTTCCCCGGCCCGCTCTACCTTTTTTTATCTTGTGCGCATGTTGAAACCCTGATACGACCATCAACCATTGATCTGGGGCACACTAATCTTGACCACTCAGAATTGCGCATGTCGTATCATGTCGCGCCAAAATGTCACATCGCAGCTCCGACTTAGGATTTAAGCCGATTTATGGGTTTTTTGCTCGTTTTCTTTCATTTCTTCGCCAAGAGATCAACTTCTTAGGAAAACACCTCCCCCCCCCCCTGACAAACAAATGTGATAACATGTTGTATGGTACATACTGTATGAGACAGATCTACATAGGTACAGTGTTGGTATATTTTTTGTTTATCAATGGCACATTTTTTTGGGTATATTGTTGAGGAATATATTATATTTCTTGGTACATGGTTGAGGGATTTTGGTGAAGGTGTGTTGTTGAAGTTATTGGTACAGATTGAGGTTTCATATCAATGAGGGTTTGATGCTTGGTTGATGTGAGGGTTCACTACACTTGGTTTATGATTTCTTATATATGCATGGCACATGATTAGAGAGACATAGTTTTACATGGTTTGAGCTATACACTTGTGATAGTGGGTATGAGATCTATGTGATCAGATCTGATTGGTTGAGGAGATTATTGTGACAGGTTGTGACAGGTTGTTGGTACATGTTTTACAGTGACAGGTCTTATAGGGATAGATTGACAGTGACAGAGTGACAGTGGCAGTGTCATTTATTTGGCACTTATATTTCAGGGTGGTTGGACGGGGCAAGGATAGGTGGTTGTATCCACCTTCCGGTTGTAGTCAGAGAACATAGGGGGTGTATCCTCCTTTTGGTTGGAGCCATAGAATCAAGGAGTTGTAGCTTCCTTCGGGTTTGATCCTGAGAAACCAGGGGGTTGTAGCCTCCTTCTAGTTGTAGCTGGAAAACAAGGAAGTTGGTGCTTCCTATGAATGCATTTCTTTTGACAATATAAGAAAAGAATTCTATGGTTTTCTCCCGCATTGGGTTTCCACGTAAAATATTGGTGTATTGTGTTTATGTGTGGTTGCTTATTATTCAATGCTTGTGTATACTGCTCATATTGAATGTTATTGGTAATCTTCTCATAAAGTAAACAATAAACATTGTGGTTAAAAATGATTAAAAGTACTAATACTGATTCATGCCCCACTCAGTATTCCAACATGGTGGCTATGATTTCTTGTCCAATAAGAATCAAAGATTCTGAGATCAAGAAGCGATCTAGGTAACTAGCCATCTATTGCACACTTATTCCAGGTGTGCAATCCATTAGTTGTTGGTCCCAAATAAAGGAATAAAATGAAAAACAATTGTGGTCGGGCATGATGATTCCTCCTCTTTTATCTCCAAAATAGGAGATGAGGTTGAAATCCCCGCCCAAAATCCAATGATTATTACCAACAATGGATGCAATTTCACCAAGGCTCTCAAGAAAAGAAACTTTATCTACCGCTACTTGAGGTCAATATACATTGGTGATCACTCCTTTCATGGTAGAGCCAATGCACTTGAATTGAATTGAAAGACTATGGGTTGTGGAAAATCAATTGTGTAAGAAAATTTTGTCCAAGTTCCAAAGAAGGGAAAGTCATCCTATAGATTCAGTTGCATCTACAAACAAGGAGTGTCGATTCCTCCATATTTTCCTGAATATGTCATCTACATTTTGGCCTTGACATTTAGTTTCCTGCAACATTAAAATTTCAGGAGATTCAGAACATACCTTGTTTCACAAGAGCCACTATTTTCTCTAACTGTTGAGGCCCCGAACGTTCCAAGAGATGATCTCTATTTTAAAAGGTTGAGATATGGATGGTTCATAAGAATTTTTTATCGACACATTCTATCCCAAATTAACTAAAAGGTCCACGATCTCCCAAATAAGTTGTTTATTAGATTTCCTTCCTTTCCTCTTATCATCCTTAGGGTTTTTCTTTGGAGGTTTTAGCATGCTAGTGTGAACACCCAACATTGGGATGGAGATTGTAGGGTGTCTAGATCCAGGGGGCTTTTTACTTTTAGCAAGGGAACGATGTCATTTTTTTCGTTGTTCAGCTGGGATTGAGTGTATGTATATCCTTTGGTAGACTTCCAATATTGTTTGGAGATCAATACCTTCTAGGTCCATATCTTCCGACTCTGTATCCAAATCATCTTCAATATTATCTTCCATGGCTTCGAGAGCTAGAACTCTAGGAAGAGAGGGTTCAACACCTGATTTTTGTAACTTGGAATCCTATGAAACATGCATGGTAAAGTGAGATCCTTGAGGTGTTTTATTCTTTTATTGGCTTGCCAAAGGATGATTATGGATTTTCTCTTCCAGGTTATCACCAAGAATTTCAAAGATATTTCTAGAGATAAGGGTTTTTCTCTGATCACGATGAGGTGGTCGCCTACCTACTCTGTGATTGTATGGAGCCTTTGCAAAAACCTCATCCAATACAACCTCTGAGTTTGGAGGCTTTGGGGGATTGATCAGCGGGTAGTCTCTGAAAATATGGTCGTGTTCATGACAACATTGATAGTGGAAGGGTATAAATTCGTAGTACAAGGTCTAAACCCATTCAATATTGATATGGATTTATGAACAAAACAAAATGAAAACATAGATCTATAATATCAACACAGAGACACAATGAATAATAAAAAAGATACAATAAAACTTGACTTCTATTAAATAAGAAATATGTTGGAACTATAAAATGTAGATTGAAACAAGATTGCTAGAATGGTGGTAACTTATCTATGAGAAGAGATGTGATGGCTACTCTCATTCGCAAGAAGATGAGTACAATGAGGCTCCAAAATCCTTTTTACATCCAACATGAATTCCAAATCCCTAGAAATCCAAAAACATATCCCTAGGAGATGAAGTGCCAAAAGTCATGTGGGCCCCATTGGGGTAAGTTGGTACATCAACTTCCTGGGGTTGTAACTTTTGCATACGATCTCCATTTGGGGAATTCAATACCTTATCGAAAAGTTCTATTTGAGAAGTGAAACTTTTGCTAAGGGATAGAGAATGCCAATAGAAAGCATTGGCCCCCCAAAACTCCAAAAAAACATCGTTTAGGGCCTTGAAACAGACCCAAAAGTTTGGGACTCGAAAATCTAGAAAACAAATACCAAGATGAAAATTGTAACTGCCAAGATGAAAGTTGTATGTGAGCCATATGGAAGAGGTGGGTGGCCACCAATATCCACATGGATAAATCCTCCCTCCTTAGGAAGCAATGGTCTCCATGCATTGAGTTGCTCCATCTGATGAGGAAACTTCTGCTGAATTTGGCCCCGGGTGAGCCACTTGCCTTGGTGCAAGAGATGCCCTGCCTTGACAAAATGATAAAGATGAAGCTTATGTTGGCGAGTTCTCTTAACCTGTGTGTCCAAGATCTGATCACTGGATGCATGTTCCATGAAGTCGGGGTTGAGCTCTATTGGTGTCAATTGTTCTGCTATCTCTGAGGTGTCCAATAATGGTGGAAAGTATGGTTGAAGGAGGTCCACATTAAATACTAGGTGCAAGCCAACGAAGGGGGGAATGTTGAGCTCAAAATCATTGTTTCCCACGACCTTGGTGATGGTGTAAGGTCCATAGTGAAGTTTATGGAGCTTTCAATGGGGCTCCATAAGACGTTCTTTCTACAAGTGCAACCAAAGTTTATCTCCCACCTGAAACCTCTGTGGCACCTAGTGCTGATCATGGCGTTGCTTGTACTTGGAATTGTACTTTTGTAAAATATCCTAAACCTATTGGTGGATGTGTTGGATATGCTCAATGAACCAGGTAGCTTTGTTGGCTTCAATTTGAGCATGGGATGAGTCTACCTGGGTGGCTTCAAGGGGTAGTGAAACATCCATGTGACCCAATGGTTGAAATCCCAACCCCACCTAAAAGGGGTTGTGGCCAGTTGAGCTATGTATGGCTCTGTTGTAATTGTTCTGAACACAAAGACGACTCTCATCCCATGTGCATGGATTATTGGAATTGTACATGCAAAAAATATGCATGATCATCCTGTTGACGACCTCAGTTTGGCCATTCGTTTGGGGGTGGAAGGACGTGGATTTGGTGAGCTTGGTGTCCAATCGTGACTAGAGGATTGACCAAAATGTGCTGAGGAACCGACTATCCCAATCGAAGATGATGGTTTGTGGTATCCCAAAATGTACCCACACTCGTTCGAAGAAGATCTTGGCAATGGCCTCTATTGTGATGCTCTTCTTGTGGGTGACCATAAATTCCATCTTGGAAAATCGATCAACAAGCAAGAACACAAAGTGATTTCCCTACTTGTTTGAAGGAAGGCCCGACATGTAGTCCATAGAGATGGATTCCCAGGGCCTGTCAAGAGTAGGTAGAGGGGTGTACATGCCTTGTTTCTTAATGGACGGTTTGGTAATGGCGCAGGCCGTGCAAGATCAGATATACTTGCTGACATCCCATCAAAGTTTCGGCCAGTAGAAATGTTGCTGCAAAATTTCCACTATCTTCTCTACGTTGAAGTGTCCTACCACCCGACTGTAGTAAGATTCCTAGATAAGCTTCACACACTCTCTTGATGGAATACAAAGATGGACTATACAACACAATAACCCATCCTGTAGATGAAAATCAATGACAATTTTGTTTGTGACCAACATATGGTAGATAGTGGCGAAGTCATGACTGTGCTCATAGAGTTGGGGAAATCCATAGGTCTCATGTTTGGAGGAGTGTAGCATCATGGTTAGTGTGGAAAATAGAGGTCGCTTGAGGTAGTCAATGATGTGGTTGGTGCTCCCTGTCTTATACTTGATGTTGATATGAAACTGTTGCAAGTATGTGGACCACTTTTTATGGCGATCATTCTGCAATTTTCCTTGTGTATGCATGAACAAGAGAGGCTTATGATTAGTGTGGATGACTGTCTCCTTCCCAATCATGTAATGCCTCTACTCATGATAGACTTGTACAATGGAGTGCATCTCTTTTTCATAAGTGGGGTATTTACAAACCGTATCTGATATTGTCTCACTATGATAGGCGATGACATGTCCATGTTGAGTGAGAAATGTGCCTACAACATAGTCTGAAGCATCTATCTCAATCTCAAACAATTGTGATAGGTCGGGTAATGAGAGCACTGGGGTTGAGTACAAGCGTTGCTTCAAATAATCGAATTCTTTCTATTGCAACTATAGCCACACAAAAGTTTCCTTGCCACTTCCCCTGTTCACTTGGCTAAGGGCCCATGCAATGTGGGAGAATCCCAACATGAACTTGCGATAGAAATTGACAAGGCCTAAGAAGCTTCGTAGCTCAGTGAGTGTGGTCGGGGCTGGTCGATCACGAATGACTTGGATTTTGGATAGATCGATATGCACCCCATTATCATCAACAATGTAGCCTAGGTACTCGACCCTGTTCATACCAAAGGAACATTTTTCCAAATTTTCATATAGCTTGTGTTGTCGCGGAGTGTGCATAACCTGTTGAGTGTGCTGTAAGTGTTTCACCCAATTCTTGCTAAAGATGAGGATGCCATCCAAATACACTACCATAAAATAATTGGTTCAAGGAAGCAAGATATCATCCATCATCCCCATGAAATTTTTTGGGGCATTTGTTAAGCCAAAGGGCATGACCAACCATTCAGAAAGACCTTCTTTGGACTTGAAGGCAGTCTTCCATAAATCGATTTATTCTAATGGAACCTGGTGGTAGTTGGAATTTAGATCAATCTTAATGAAGTATTTCCCCCCCTTGATCTAGTCAAGGATATCATCAATTCAGGAAATTGACGATATGGGTTCCTGACTGTGATTTTATTTCGGGCCCAATAATCAATGCAGAGTCACCAAGACCCGTCTTTCTTCTGCACTAGCATGATTGGGCTTCCACAAGGTGATGAGCTTAGGCGAATGTGCCCCTTTTCGAGAAACTATTATATATGGTGCTTGATTTTCTCATTTTCTGACAGAGAACAATGATAGATTGACCCATTTAGTAGCGATGCATCGGGGGTAAGATCAACTAAGTTCTTGACCTGACAGTGTAGAGCTACCGCAATGGGTGAGGAGAAGATGTCTTTGTATTCTACCACGAACTTATCCACTTGCTTCATGTCATGGATGCCATGGATGTGGCTACAAACTTTCGCTTACTCTGAGCATGAATCACGAAGAAGAAAAACTTCCCGGTATGAGAGATGGCCTTCCTGCATTGCTTGGCAGAGTTCAAGGAAATGGCGGTAGATGGGACTACCTCTGGTATCCTATATAATGATCTAGATTTTTTTGAGAATGACATGAAGAGAAGAATATAACCAATATATAATAAGGAAATAAACCAAGATAATGTGAAGAACACATACATATAGTGAAAACCAACTTCTATTAATGAACAAGAGAGAAAAACACTATATAATACAAACTGGCAGAATGGGGTAGTCTATCTCTGAAAATAAAGAGATGTTGTCTATGCTTCATTCACAACAAGCTTTAAAACACACACCATTGCATGCTTAAAGAGATTCCTTCACCTCAATTATATATGAGAGAGTGAGAGGAGAACAATTCCCATGATGCATGTGGGGTAAATTAGACTAAGTTTATAAAATTCCATAGGCATGTAAAACACTAGGACTTCCCAGGCGGTCACCCATCTTAGTACGACTCTAGCCTGCACGCGCTTAACTGTGGATTTCTAATGGGATCTGGTGCATTAACACTATGTTGTAGGAATGCATAGAAGACCACTAGGAAATCATTACATGATTTCTATAATTAACAAATGAAGATGATATTACATTCCATTCCCCATCAAAAGGGTGAATATCATGGTTTATCAAAACCATAATCTCAAAATGGTGATTCAATGGAAAAGGTGGATGGCCACTGAGATCCATATGGATCATTCCTCCCCCCTTAGGAAGAAATGGTCCCCATTGTGTCAAGTTCCCTTGGGAGACAAGGAGACTTTTGCTAAATTTGAAGCTTGGTGCGCTTCTTGCCTCGCTGAAGAAGTTGTCCTGCTTATCTTGTTGAAGGTTGTGATGAACTTGTTGTTGGAGGGGTTGGATCCATTCAACCAATCGAACTGCATGATCTACCTGAGTGTGGGAGGACTCTATCGGTGAAGATGCAACAAGAAGAGTATGAAGGGTTCTGTTATAACCTTGCTTGACTGGGTAGTGTGGAGGCAACCCCTTGCTTGTCGATATGATTTTTTTGGAAAGAAAGGTCTTGGGCTAAGTCTACAGTGGTTGCAGTGACCTTCTATTCACCTTCTGATCAGATTTTGAAGGGGCTAAACTTTGCATTATGAGAGATTAATTTGTGGCATTGTTTTGGTGGGACAATAGTCAGAACTCCTTCTAGTATCTTGTATAGCTGAACCCCCAGAGTAATAATGATTCTACGAGTTCAAGAATCATAAAAAACATGAAACCTCTACATATATGGTTGGCCTAATAGAACATCATAGACTTCCAATGGGGAAACATCACACACTACCTCATCGTTGAAGGTCTTGATTCCATAGGACAGATGACACTGCTAAGTGACATTAATATCTTGACCCTGACGAAGCCACCCGATGTTGTATGGCTACAGGTATGGTGTTGTTGGAAAATCCAACTACTTGAAAACCTTTGGAGAAATGGTGTTATTTTGGCTTCCGCTATCAACAATAAAATGCAGTGGTGTCCCCTTCACCCACATCTTTGAATGGAAGAGTCACTCTCCCTCCTCATGATCCTCTTCTGGTTGGATTGTTGCAGTTGTGACAATAGCAATGGGTTCTGCATTAATGATCTGTCTCCTTTTATTATTTTCTGAATCAAGGTCCAAGTCAAGGTTCAACTCTTTGTCTTTGAGCTTGGCCACCAATGACTGTATTGAGAAACATTCATCAGTGTTGTGCCAAGGGTTGTTATGGAACTCACACCAATTTCTGGTGTCTTTCTTAGACTTCCCATTACCCTTCTTTGCCTGCATCTAGGAATGGATCTCTTGAGGTTGGACTTCCTTGCTCTGTCCTTCATCATGTGAGTTAGAGTTTCCTTTTCCATGATTCTCCCACTTACTCTGCTGCTTGAATTTCTGCTCAATTTTGACTCCATATCTATAAGCAACTCCTTATGAGGATATGTCCAAGAAATCCATCTTTCTTTGGATGTACTTGTGTAGACCACTCGGGTACTTCAAAACCAGGTGATTCTTGGAGTCTTTGATACCCAACTTTGAGCGCAAGGTATGAAATATGTTGGTGTACTCCAACATTGTCTGGTCTCTTTTCTGACACAGAGTTCTCCATGCCATGTATTGGTCATCATAGTTTCTAACAGGGTAGAACTCCTCCTTTAGGGCATCTACAAAGGCCTCCCAAGTGGGTTCTCTCCCAAATAGTGTAGATTCATCTACGGTGTACCTCTCCCAGTAACCTTTCCACCAAGTTCTGACATGGGGAAGGGATTTAAGGAGCACGAAGGTGATCTTTTCACTGTCGGAAAATTTCTAAACAGAGTAATAACCTTCTAGCATATTCAACCATTTTTCTAGAGCATCTACATCTATCTATCCTTCAAATAAAGGGATGCCAAAATTGACTTGTACCTTAAAGGGTGTCTCACTTGTGAAATGGATTCTTGTCGAAGATGTCTCAGCCACCACCATCGATAGTCTTCAAAGGATCTGAGCAAATTTTTCCATCATCTCACTCCTTTGTCACACGAGGGATTCCTCGAGAAACGTCTTGAAAGGATCACATGATTTTTCATCTCTCTTTTCTTCCACCATGGGAGGTCGCTTGGGTTGGCAAGAGCATTTGTCCTCAAATGAAACTAGATCGAGACTCAACTTTCTATACCCTGACCTTGTCGAGGACCTTCTCTAAGAAACGACAAGGAGCATCTTGCTCTGATACCACTGATCCAAATTATTTTGAGAACAACATGAAGACAATAATATAACTAATATATAACAAGGAAATACACCAAGATAATGCAGAGAACACATAAATATAGTGAAAACCAACTTCTATTAATGCAAAAGAGAGAAAAACACTATAGAACATGGACTGGAAGAATGGGGTAGCCTATCTCTAAAAATAAAGAGATGTTGGCTATGCTTCATTCACAACAATATTTACATCACACTCCATTGCAGGCTTAAAGGGATTCCTTCACCTCAATTATATACGAGAGAGTGAGAGAAGAACAATTCCCATGATGTATGTGGGATAAATTGGACTAAGTTTATAAAATTCCATAGGCATGTAAAACACTAGGATTTCTCAGGCGATCACCCATCCCAGTACTACTCTAGCCTCAACGTGCTTCACTGTAGAGATCTAATTTGATCCAGTGCATTAACGTTATGTTGTAGGCATGTATATAAGACCATTAAGAAATCATTACATGATGTCTATAATTAACAAATGAAGATGATATGACATTCCATTCCCCATCAAAAGGAAGAATATAATGATTTATCAAAACCACATGCTAAAAATGGTGATTCAGTGGAAAAGGTGGATGGCCACTGAGATCCATCTGGATCATATAATCTCATGTCCAAAGTAATAATAAAACTATGAGGCCTAGACTCATATACAACATGACGTTTCCATAAATAAGGTTGGCCCAAAACAACATCACAAACTTCAAGGGGAGAAACATCACATAATACCTCATCTTTGAAGGGCTTGATGTCATAGTAGATGCGACACTATTGGTTGACACTAAGATTGCTTCCTTGGTAGAGCCATCCAATAGTGTATGTCTACAGGTGCGACATTTTCAGTAGGGCCAGCTGCTTGACGACATCCACTGAGATGAGGTTCTTCTGACTACCACTATGTAACAACCCTGGTTAAATAGTTGCACATGGTTTATTAAGTATAATTAATTAGATAATCTGACTATCCTAATATGTTTTAGTTACACAATGATTATTTCTTAATAATATTATTTATTTATTAATTAATTGTTCATATTTGTTGATGATTAGTTAATTAATTAATTGACTCATTAAAGATTTGAGTAATAAATTAAAGGGGCTTAATAACTTTAAATTATTAATAATAAGACTTTACGTATGCAGGGGGGAGAATGAAGCATTAAATGGAGGATAGTGTAATAAATGAAGGATAAGGTAATAAAGGCATGGGATAAGGTAATAATGGGGAGGATAAGGTAATTAATGGAGGATAGGGAGTCAGTAAATGGGGGGAGATATGACGAGGAAGAGTCCTATGGGAGATGATTATGAAAATTTGGGGAGGAAGAATTATTTTGGAGGAGAGGACTGTATTTCTGGTTTGCATATTTTTCTGGTGTTGGGAGTTTGGTTTTGGGGTTTTGGTGAACCATTGCAGGGGGCACCAGGTTGCTGGGGGTTTTGGGCACGGGGGCCAGGATTCCTTACGATATCTTGGAGCTAGGGAGCCAGACAGGCTGCTCCTAGCTGGCTGGGTGGTTAGTTGGTTTGGGCAGGGTTTGGTCAAAGCAGCAGTCTGGACAAGTCAGCAGGGAGGACAACTGGATAAGCAAGAGTTTAGCATCAGGAAGAGGTATTTTATTTATGAATTTCCTGAGTTATGAGATGATTATGTAAATTGTTAGCATGTTGTTCGTAAATTTAATTTATGCTGCTTATATGCATGGTGAAAGAAATTACTTATTGTTTCTGTGTAGAAGTAATCTTATTTGTTTAAATTTTATGAATCTTATTAGACTTAATTAAATCTAGGTTCCTACACATGGTATCAGAGCCCTGGTTTAAAAACTTGGACCAGGGCCTACCCACCTACCCAATTTAAGAATGAAACTGTTCCCACCTAGAAATTTAAACAAACCTAAATAATCTGTAAAGGGTAAATATATTTATATTGAAAACAACCTAGGGCCCTGAAACCCTTTAATTAGATGAAAATATGAGCTCCAAGCTCCACCTTTGCCTAACCTGCAAGCCAATCCATCATCTATTATAAAATAATGTAAAGAATATATAAAAAAAAAAGGTGTAGTGAAAATAGAGTAAAGGTAGTAGTAATACAAACCCTTTGAACTAAACCATATATGTTCATTCACCACACATACCTGTAGAGAATTATAGGATCGATGAAGTTGGAGCAAGCCGATGTGGGGCTTGACATTGCTTTATGTCCGGTCTCAGTCTTCATTTTCATGAATATTGAATAGGAACAAGAGCAATGGAAATTAAGAACGAAAATTAGCTAACAGAAAAGCCCAGCCTCGACAGAATTTTTTTTTTTTTGAATGGCGAGTGAAGATTTTGAGAATTCTATGCAAATGGGGTTTCATGGACATATACTGATTGAAATTTTCAAATATTTTCTTTCAAAACAAGAAACTTGAGATAAAAACATATTGCGGTCTCCATCTGGATGTGGTACCAATTGTTTATTAGTGCAGCCTCAAATCGCTTCATTAAATTCAATGGAACAATATGACATGCAATCAACAGAGAACAAATTTGCATTGGTATATCCTGTTTATTTTGAGTTGTTGGGTGGAAGAACAAATAATTACAAATATTTTTTGTAATCTTAGAATGATCGTGGACAAAACAAACCTAAGAATGATCGTGGACAACTTATGCAATATTTATTTTATTTATTTTAAATTTTCATTTATTATTATTTTATTGTTAAAATTAAAACATATAATTTAAGTATGGATAATTTTAAGTTATTTTATATATATATATATATATATATATATATATATATATATGTTTAATTTTTTATATATATGTTTAATTTTTTATATATATGTTTAATTTAAAATATATTATTTAAATTAATGTGCTAACAATTAGTTAAGATTTTAAGATTTTATTTAAAATTAATAGGTGATAGGAAGGATATTATTTTAAATTAATAACTATAAGGTAAATCAATTATACAATTTAAATCTTTACTTATATTTAAAATTAATTTAAATCATATAATTTAAATATGGATAATTTTAAGTTATTATATATGTTTAAATTAAAGACTTTAAAACATAGTATTAAAGATTTCAATTTAGGTTTAAACTTAGATAGGTTTAAAACTAAGGATTTTAGCAAAAAAATTATTAATTAAAAGTATTGCGCCTGAGGCCCAATCTCCGAGTCCATGAGCTAAGAACCAAATCCCAGCGCACAAGCACCAAGCTTCAATGCATAGCCTCAGGCTCACTACATCATATGACTACAAGTCCATAAATAATACATAACCACAGTGCACAAGCGCTAAGCTCCAATTCTCAAAAGCCACTATACAACCCTCAAGACTCGCACCTACAGCCACCGAGACACACAATTCAACGCATATGTACGACGCGCCAAGGAAAGCTCACGAGTCAAGCATCAAAGGATAACCTTAGACTCATTTCATCGACATTAGGTTGGAAGTCACCTTAATTAGTTTTAAACGCAAAGTATAAGGACTTAGAACAAGATCAACGGGAGGAGGCTTCATGCGCGCTAGGAGGGTTAGTTAGAGGAATTAGCGAGTGGGGTACAGTGCTAGCGTAGCTACTAGGCGAAGGAGTCAATAGTTTTCTTAGGCGAAGAAATCAAGCTTAGATGCTTTAACCCTAACCTAGCCACTCCCATAAAGAGAGTAATCTCTGTTTACAAACAAGTAAAGAAAAAATTACGCCTAACCCTGTTTTCTAGCTTAAGTTGCACAAATTTGAAAATGTCCTTGAACTCACCCTGACAAATTTGGTTGATGCAAGTTAAATCATATAGGATGGTTAGGACTCGAGGGAATTGAGGTAGAGGAGCATCGTCGCAGGCACCGCCAACACCGCCACCACCGTCGTCGGAACTAGCTCTCATACTGTGCTCTTTGGAAGCCATAAATGAGACTTTAAAGGGGCGACAACCGATAGGGATCGAAGTAGAGCCCCCACCATCTAGAATGGGTAATCCAGAAGCGTCGAGGGATTCATGGGGAGGACCTCCAACCGAATACATCACTAGAGAATTGTAGAAGATCAAACTTCTGGAGTTTGTTGGGGGTCACGCCAATGAACGTTGTTATTGAACTAATCAATAGGTGCGGATACTAACTGATCTCCCTAGATCCACCTAGATCTAGAACAAAACACACCAGAACATGACGCTTTCCTTAATTTTTAAATATTGAATTTACTAACTAAGGAGAGATAGGTGACATACCATTTGAATGTCTCTTCCTCTCGCCATCGCCATCCTAGCTTCGTTCCAACGCTCATACAATGATGATCCTGCAAAAGAACGCAACCAACTAAACTAATAGTAATAGCATAAACTGAATATAAACCTATGTATGTGATCAAGGAATCATACAATAAAACAAAACAAGCTTTATAAAAAATATTCATATTACTGTATAATATTAAATGTGAAAGAGAGATTACAACCATGGCCTTGATGTCATAAGTTCCCTTCCAACTGTCCTTCGTTCCCCACACACTTTCACTCCAAGAATTCTGAGAGGACAGATCTGATAGTATTCACAATCTATGTTGACAAAGGCAAAACTCAAAACCACTCTAACCAAGCTAATAATTCCAAGCCAAATCCAACTTAGCCCAATCCAAGCTCCAAAAGCTAACTTTCTCCATGAGGGCTCCTCTCCTTTTATAAGATGAAGAGGATAAGGTGAGGAGGTTAGGATGATACCAAAAAATCATGAAAGCGAGTAAGATCCAAACCATTCAGATGCCACCTCACCATGGAAGTTTCTCCTTCTAGAAGATTCGAGAAAACGCTTGTCTTTCCCACGTGTAGGCATTCTCGCACCCTGCCTATAGAGCAACCTGCGAACCTCTCACAACCTAGCTATGGTGCAACCTGCAAGAATCAGGCATTCTCTCACCCTGCCTATATAGCAACCTACGAACTTCCTTTTCTCAGGAAAAGTTCTTCTGCCTTCCTTCTTTAGGAACTCAGACCATTGACCCCTCTGAAGGAAACATATAGGTTTACATCATTAACGGTCATAGGGATGACGAAAATAACGTGTAACAGAGAGCCCCCCAAAGTATAAAGTTAGAACAAAGTGATAGCTGAAATACTTTGTCGAGTGTGTGTAGGGAACAAGAAACAGTCGGTCGAAAACCTACCAACAAACAAGGAAATATAGTACAATAATATATCATCACTGAGGTAAGCATTCCCATACTCAGAATACAAATGACTCAAAGCATAAATTTCGACATGTGAAGATCCATGTCAAATAAGACAGGTCATGGCCACCAAACATACACTGTGGATCCATGCCAATATGACTCAAATCTGAACCTAGCCACCAAAAATACACTGTGGATCTATGTGTTAAAGACTCAAATTTGAACATAGCCACTAGACATACAATGTGGATCTATGCAACAATACACTGAATATACTCTAACACAACATGGATCTATCTGAAAATATCCAGAGTCTTCATCTCTAGCACTCTATAGTACGAATCTATCCATGTGAATACATGTGCTGAAGTCGAACATAGTAGAAACCACTTGATTACTGGTCATTAGTGTACACCGCTAACAAGTGCGAGGGAAATCACCATTAATGTGAATGACTCCCAAGGTACACTAGTACAATCCAACGAATGTGAATTAATGAGCTGAAGTCGAACACTCGGTGGAATCTCCCGATCAGGGATCAATAATGAAAACCCACTGTCGAAAGCGAGGAAACCTGCCATTGAGGCATGCAAGTTCCAAGTTACCAATTAGTTTCTAAGTCTAATTCCTGGATAAGGAGTTGAAGTCGATAGGAAAAGACTTGTCACAAGAGGGCCTTAATATATCCCACATCAATGACATGAAACAAGTAACAAGATTTGATGTAGATCAGAGAAACAAGTGATTTAGGACTGATTCAGGGATGGCCGATGCAATAGAAGGCTTAAAGACTGTAGAAATGGCCGACGCAATAGAAGGATTTCCGGGTTTAACTTCTCTTTGAACATATTGATGACACAACAACTATCTTGGAAACACTGAATCAACAACAGGGATCACAGACCAATTTGTAATCTTATAAAGGAGTATGATCAGGAGACAAGTGGATTTTCCAACCTAGGCACAAGGCAGTGAAAGGGTGTCATGTTCAAAAGCGACTCTTCCACAAAATACAGGTTTAGATACATTTCTTTCCCAATTTCCCCCCCACCATTTCTGGCGAGTACCTCTTTATTTTTACACAAGCTTGAGGAGGATAACATATGCTTGTTGATGTAATCTCATCCTTCGGATGAGTCCTTCAAATTATGTTTAACGAACCCTAGGAAGGAGTGGTTCGGTCCCATTATGAGCCTTTCGATGTTTGTTTTACGAGTCCAAAGAAAGAAAACTCAGGAGTTTTTCATGTTTAGAGAGTCTGAAAAACACTTAAAGAGAACTCTCTCAGTTCCTTTTTCGTAAAGTAGTCTGATGAGACCGAAAAAGAGATAAACTATTTCTCAACATACATTTTCTTCAAATACTTTAACGAATATGAAAAGAACAAGGTCGCTCGACAATCTTTTCATGTTTAGAGAGTCTTAAAAGAGATTAAAGGGAACTCTAGGGGGTTCCTTTTTCATATAACCTTTACGAGTCCGAAAAAGTGAGAAAAGTATACTCGGTTACATTCTCATTGATTTACGAGCATGAGAAAGAACAAAGACTAATCTCGGTAACTTATTCTCATGTATTTACGAGCATGAGAAAGAACAAAGACTAAGCTCGGGAGTTTTTTCATTTTTACGCAAGCTTTAAAACAAAACCAAACTATGCTTGGGATATATTTTAAATTTTACACAAGCTTAAAATCTAAACAAAACTATGCTTGAACCTGGTTTCATTTTTACAAAAGATTGAACCAGAGGAAACTATGCTTGAGGTTAGTGGTTTCATTTCTACAAAAGCTTGAGCCATATAAAACTATGCTTGGAATTCCCAACACAGAACACGGGGATGGTTGGTACTTAGCCCCCAGTTAAAGAAGCTAGTGACTCAACTTCAACATGAAGTCCAGAGGCTGAGGCAAATGCCCCCCAAGCTTCATTTCATCCAACTATTACCCATGATTTTGGTCGTCATGATGATGTATTGATGATGGTGTACTCAGGCTCTTCATAAGAACTTTCTCCTGAGAAAAGTTACTTCCATCTCTTCCCAGAAAACTCATTTTTGAAGAGGGTTCGCAGGCTGCTAGTATTCCAGGGTGCGAGAATGCCTGATTCTCGCAGGCTTCTTTAATCTGGGGTGCAAACTTCTCGCACTATGTTGAATAGCTAGGGTGAAAATTCTTCCTAAAGCATGGAAAAAGATGAATTCTCGATGTTTCTAGAAGGGAATCTTCTAGAAGAATGGGTTGGCATTCGAATGGTTATCCTTGTAATAGATTCCCTGATATTGTGGGATCATTCTTATTTAAGTAACTAACTCATTCTCTCCTATATATTGAGGGAATTCTCATGGAAAAGGTTAAGCAAGATTCATTGGAGAATTGGTGAAAGAATTGTGTGAAGGACTTAGCCTGAACAACAGCTTGGAGACTCTAGCAAGTCTATCAAGAGGATTTGATCTTATTCATACAAGGATTGGGCAAGTGTGTGTGTTGGAGCCAAGAGCCATCGAAAGGAAGCTTACGAAATCAAGGTGATCAGGTTGTAATCTTTACTTTCAATCAATATGATACAATGGCATGTCCCTTTCCCATAAAGCTATTCTCACTTTATTGTGTAATTCCTTGATCATACACATAGGTTGACTGTTGAATATATTTTGCTATCCTCATTTTGGTTGGTTTGTGTTGTCTTGGTCTTGACCTCATGAGAACACCGGAGTGAAGCGGGAGCAACAGAGACCCTTGGAAGCGATATAAAGGTATTTTACTTGTTCCTTCCTACTAGTTAATTCAATGGTCAAAACTTAGGGAAAGAGTCATGTCCTGTCCTAGTTTGTTCTAGATCCAGGTGGATCTAGGGAGATATGTTAGTGTCTGCACCTACCGATTAGTCCGATAACAAAATTGGCGACTCCACTGGGGAAAATCCCTTTTTCTTTGTGGCTTTTGGTGTTTTTTCCGTGGCCATTTGCTCTGGTTTTACTTTTCTCCTTGCTTATCAATCTCTGAGTCTTCAGGATATCCCGATAGACCCTCTGGGTCCAGAGGCCTCTTTAAATTTTGTGTCATTTTCCAAAGATTTGACTATGTTCATACATTCTCACACTGCACTTCACTGTAGCCTGCGAGAATCTATAGAGTTCGCATCTTTCCTTTAGGTTCAGTGCGAGGTTCTCGCACTCTCCTAAAGGGCCACCTGCGAGAATCACTAATTCTTGCACTGTGTAACACTCCCAGCATGCGAACCCATTTTTTCAAATTTTTGGATTTGAGTTTTGGCATATTTAACTGTCCAGATCAGTCTAGGTGCCTCATAAGAGTTTCTTGGACCACTGATTGATGTCTTTCTTGTCTTCGTTTTCATGCATGGATAGTCTTAGGATTTCCAAGGCTTTTCTTGTCACTTTTGTGTTGACTTTTCTTGGCAACACCATACTCTCTGATTTCGGAATCTGCGTGTGTTTGATTAGTTAAGGACCGGTGATCTGTTGAAAGTTGAGTTTTCTTGGTCTTTATCATTTTCTTATTAGATCATTTTTCTTATGGGATTGAAAAGACTACATTGGTTTGCTTTTTATTTTTGTTTTCATTAAATGAATGATTTGGGTTTTTATCATTGCTTGTTCATTGATTTTTTTATTTTCAATACTCTCACTATCATGGTGTGGGTCCTTTTTGAAAAGTGAACAAACGTTTTTCTTTCAAAAAACTCTTTTTCTTCTTCGAAAACATTGAAAATCAATTGTTGAAATTATTGAAAAAGACACAATAGAGAATTGTTATTGATGTGTGATTTGTCGCATTTGCATTTTAAAGGAAATTTTTCATTATAGTTCAAGGTTGATCTGGAAAACTTCTCTCTCCCTCCCATACATAGGATTCATTGAAAAAAATGTGATATCTTTCATTCTCATCCATGCATTGTTGGGTCAGAGTCATACAACAAAAGTTTCACCTCCGTTTCCTTTGGGTAAACAACAACTCTTAATAACACTGCGCAATTATAAAATTTATCTAGTAACTCTTTTCTAGGGATTTATTACACCAACATTTAGTTAGGATAGCGCTTTGGAGTAGGAAGAAAGATACACTATCCAAAAGAACAAAACACACAATAGCATCTTGTGTTAGGGAGTGTTAAATTCCATTTTCAACATCTTGTCCTCGGAAGCCCTTCTCACACAAGGGTCAAGCACGAGTTCGCATCGATATTGACAGAGTTACTCACCCTGCTTTGCTGATATCAGTGTAGAGATTGCACATATTACGAGGATCACTCAGAGGTATACCCACAATGATGAGTGGAAGCCTTTTTAGTTGATTTCGAGCTAGATACCCTGCCCTTGTGTGTGGATCGGACTGTTGACTGTTCCCCCAGGATTTATTGCTGTCGGTGGTGACCTTAGTGGCCTATCTTTCTAGGTTCTTACACAAGGTGACTGTGAAGGGGAAAGTATTCACGGTACCTGGAATTGACGTTGACCAAACTCACTCGGGCTCCTTGGAGGGTATACCCACAATTATGTGTGGGAGATTGCACCAGGGTGTAAGTCCGTTAAGCAGGTCGTCAGCGTAACTTTTCCACCCTATCCCAGCCCCTTCTCATCTCGTTGTTGCGATGTTGGATTTCATCACCAACTAGTGGCTTCGAAATTCGAAGGTCTTGTTTGCTTGGTATTGCTTCCTAGATTTTGGTTTTCTAGCGTGTGTTGTTTGTTTCTCGAAGTTGACCATAGGATTTTCTTCACGAAGTTTGTTACTCGTTTACAATAGATCCTCCACATCGTTCACGTAGAATGCAGGGTTTATCTCTAGAGCATCTGGAAGGTTCTCAACCCTTGCCTACAAGCACACCTGAAGGCTCTCCTCAACAAAGTGAAGTCCCAGTCATCACCACATTGCAAGTGGAACGCACTGACTCTCTAGAACATTTTCGAATTACTAATACTCGAGAGGACTTTCGACTTCACCCCGATTCTGAGAGACATTTTATGTGAGCAAACTCTTCCAGAGACTTTATTGTTGTGTATTCCGGATCTCCGTCTGGACCTGGGGACCAAGATCCTTTTTGGTCTACGGGCATTTTTCGACGGGACCTTTTTGGTCCAGGTTCACCTGTGATTTCTGAAATCAACCCACCTGTGATTTCTGAAATCTCTGGTACATAGATAGTACTGGTGACTACCGCTTATCACTTTACCGTCCCTGCCGAAATGGCCCATCTCATATCTACTTCGAGTGTTCCAACCAGGTTTACTGCAGTTAGTCTTGCTCCTATCAACACACTGCGAACACCCAACGTCACTCTCACACTACCACCTGGATACCGTGCGTTGAATGCTTCCATTCCTACTCCTGCACAAACTCCATCCAACTCTCCTAGTGGTCCTTCTTCTTCTGGGCACTTTCTTCCCGTTTTTGTTCCAACACTCCCTCAATTTCCTTTTGGAGGAACTTCTTCATCTTCTACTGGCAATCCTAATCCTAGTGGCGCTATTCCGTCATTCCCTCCAAATTACTAGTTTCCGGTTGGTGGAAAATTTAATCAAGGTAGTATAACTTAACCCCCTCTCAGTTGGAAAATTCCAATTGGAACATTTACCCCCAATTGGCACACCACCTTTGATGGGAGGACTGACCCCACCTTATGGGAAAAACATACCTCTGTCCTTGGCCCAGTATTGGAATCAGTTGATCCAAAATCCTCCTCAAACGACTGGGGGCCAACAGTTTCCAGCTGCATCCATAAAACCTCCTAGTATGGGCCAACCATATCCAGGTTCGTTCAATCCCATTTGGGGGGAGAATGCTCAAACTCAAGCCCCTGTTCCAGGGTATAATTCTATGAGCTACTATCCTCTCCAACCACCACCGAATATGCCTGGGTATTCACATTATATTCAGACTGCTTATGGTCCTACTGGTTTGCCGACATGGCTTCCTCCCCAAAGCCACCAGTACCTGCAGGTGAATCGACAGTTACCCTTTCTCGCCACTTTGGATCTTCTGGATTTGTCAAGGATTTTAAATGATCCTATTCGTCACTCTCCCCAATGGCCTGTTATCCCAGCCAAGATCCCATCAGACATTCCTAAATTCGACGGCAAAGAAGGAGATGACCCAAACAATCACGTTATGAATTTTCACCTATGGTGCTCATCCAACTCGTTGATGGATGACTTTATTCGTTTACGTCTTTTTCAACAAACCCTCATAGGTTCTGCTGCGAAGTGGTATATCGAATTTCCATGAGGTTTCTTTTCTGACTTCAACACCCTTCAACACCCTAGCTATGGATTTCCTTACGCATTACCAGTCACCGATCCGTTATGACACCGGGACCGAGATTTTGACTTCCTTCAAATAGAACAAAGGAACTCATATATCTGATCACATCCATGAGTGGTGAAGGAGACGATGTCTCATTAAACTTGAGCTCCCCGATCAATTGCTGGCAGAGTGGTTCACAAAATCATTTGTGAATGACATAGGTAAGGACATTTCCATGGGTGGTGTAGTCATGGAAGAGAAGGCTATAAGTCGTGCTCAATATCTTGACCTCGTTTACTCACAAACGAGAACCCTTTACGATTTACTACCTGACTTATCTCGTCCTAATACTTCCAACACTTCAACTACTCCAGCTTCCTCGCATGTAGCTGACGGTGTGATTGGCTCTACCCAGGACCAACCACATTCCACGTCAAGCACAAACCCCAAATATACTTCTTCTAATGTTCAAAATGCTCCGTCTCCTGCCCCTCCCACCGGCAAGACTTCTGAGGTAAATGCAGTCCAATCTACCCCAACCGGTAAAAACAAATCTAAAAAGGGGAGAGGTAAGAATAAGGAGGGAAAAAATAATCAAGTAGATCAAACCAAAACTACCCCTTTTGACGATCAGGATAAGCGCAAACCACGATACCCTTGCCTTATCTGTGGTGATGATCACTACATGAAGGATTGTCCATGACGTGCCGAGGTCACTAAGTTCCTTCAAGGAGCTCCAAAACCACTTGCACCGGATGTCTTGTCCGAACCCTTCCCGTCTCAACAACAGGCTCAGTTGGTCATCCATGACCAACCCTCATCTTCTACCATCTCCTATGTTTTGATGTGTACTGGCGATTCTAAGCAAAACAACGTTGCACGCACTACTCGAGCCAAAGATTATTCTCCCTCTAAGGAGAAGGTTGATGATTTACCCCCTTCTTTGGTACAACCCTCTCCCATGACTCCACCTACCAACGGTCCTCTTCATCTCGAACGATCGAGCCTCAACACAGTTCTGCGACCCCCCCCAAAGGGCATCATTCAAAAATCGACTTTCAATCCTCATGCTCGTGCCGCCCAAAACTACAACATTGTTGAAGAGCTGGCCCAAGCACCCTCTGCAATGTCATCCCTTGAAGTCCTTCAAAGTTGTCCTACACAACGGAAGGCACTATTGAAAGCTATCAGTGGAATTGATCCGATGGATATGAATTTAATAATATTTGACTTGGAAGACCACATTCCAAGGTTACCCCCTCAACTTGCGTTCCAGATCCAAGTGGTTGTCTTTGACAAAAACTTTTTCCGAACCGTTATCGACGAGGGTGACTCGACATGTGTTATGTCTCTGGCTTGTTGGAAAGACATTGGCTCTCCTTCTTTGAATGATTCCCATAATACTCTTAAATCCTTCAATGGCTCCAGTTTTAAGCCCTACGGTGTTCTTCCTTCTTTGCCCATCACGTTAGAAGGCAAAATGGTCCAATTCAAAGTGGAAGTCTTTGGCACTCCCCTTGATTATAATCTTCTGCTTGGCCGCAGCTGGATCGATTCCATGCACACAATTGTGTCGACCCTTTTCCATGTGGTAAGTTTCCCATATCAAGGTAAGGTTGTCACTGTCGACCAACTAGCCTTCTTCAATTCTGATACCCGTATTGGAAACATACCTTTTATTGCTAAAACCCCACCGGGTTATGAGAACATCGGTGTAGGCCTTCTCAAGGACTCTTCGTTAATGGGTACTTTCCCCATTCACGACCCCTAGATAGTCTCTGACCTTGGAGATCATCTTCATTTCAACGACGAAATGCCGTTAAGTCCAGTTGAATCCACCTATCAGGCCATTCAATCGACAACACCTTCTACCCCCTCTCTTGGTGAGTTGTCTCCTGATCCTTTTCATGTTATTTTTCCCACTGACGAGAGGATAATGTCCGTCATGGAGGACACCCCTTGGGACGATGGGAATCATCATTCCATCCTCTTTCTGGAGCAACATACTCTTGAGAACTACCAACGGATTTTGACCCCGTCGACCGTTGTCGTCATTTCGACCATTCCTGAGTCTGCACACGATGTGTTTTCCGAAGGGAATTGAAGTAATATCTCACCCACTATTCCCATTGACATATCCATCAAACGTGGGATTGTCGAAAATGTCCATATTGGAGCTTTGTGTTCTTCTGACGAAATCGTCACTTACACATCCTTATTCAAATAATTTCATGACATCTTCGCCTGGAGTTACGAAGAAACATCGGGTATCGACCCTGAGATTGTTATACATGAGATCAAGACATACCCCGATGCTAAACCTGTCCGACAACGCCTTCGTCCATTTAACCCACGTAAAGCGGCTGCTATAAAGCTCAAAGTCGAGAAACTTCTAAAAGATGACTTTATTTATCCAGTAGCTCTCACAGACTGGGTTTCCAATATTGTCCCGATTGACAAGAAATAAGGCACAATTCGTGTATGCGTTGATTATAGGGATATCAATAAAGATTGTCCAAAAGATAACTTCCCAACCCCTTTCGTCTATCAGATTTTCGATGACTGTGCCGGAAGTGAAATCTTCTCTCTCATGGATGGTTTCTCCGGATATAATCAAATCAACATTGTTCCCAAGAATCAACATAAGACTACTTTTATTTGTCCTTGGGATACTTTTGCCTATCGGAAACTTCCTTTCGGTCTCAAGAACACCGGCGCAATTTTTCAACGCGCTATGTCTTATGCTTTTGATGATATCAAGAATATCGTTGAACCCTATTTGGACGATTTACCGGCTCATTCAATGTGCTGAGTCGATCACCCAACCCACCTTCGATCCATTTTCGTTCGCTGTCGGTTCTAACATATACGTTTGAATCCTCACAAGTGCGTTTTCTATGTGGAATCCGACCGTCTTCTAGGTTTTATTGTTTCACGTTAAGGGAATCGGGTGGATCCTTTAAAGGTTGAGGTGATTCTTAATCTCCCTCCTCCTTCTACACTTCGCCAGTTGCAAATTTTGCAGGGGAAAGCAAACTTTCTTCGTCATTTTATCCCAAATTATGTCGAGATAACTTGTGGATTTACGCAGTTATTAAAAAAGGATTCAGAGTTCGTCTGGGATACCATTGCCAACAATGCTTTTTAAGCTTTGAAATTGTCCCTAAACGCGCTCCGCTTCTTTTTCCCCCCGATTACAGTCGCGATTATTTCCTTTATCTTGCTGCCTCGGAGTACACTATTGGCATGGTCCTCGTTCAAGAGGATGATGCTAACGACGAACATGTTATTTACTACTTGATTTGAAGTCTCATGCCCGCTGAAATCAAGTATTTACATGTTGAAAAACTGGCCTTGGCTGCCGTTGAAGCCGTCCAGCGCTTCCGACACTATATCCTCTCACGCAAGACTACGGTGATTTCTCATTGCAACCCTATGCAACACATTTTGACACGTCAATTGCTAGGGGGAAAATACTCCAAATGGATTGTGATACTCCAAGAGTTTGACTTGTAATTCGAACGTGCCAAGTCTAAGAAGTTCTTAGTTTTTGCTTAGTTGATATGCGATTTTCCCCATTCTGCAACGAAAAATGTAGCAGTGGATTCATTACCCGATGAATCTCTTTTCCTTATTATCACTGATGATCTTTGGTATGGAGATATCATTATATATCTCCAAACCCAGACTTTTCGACCAACTTTGTCCAGTACCGAATGACGTCGAATACGCTATCAAGCTCGTCAATACATTATCCTTGGGGATACTCTTTATCGTCGGGGGATTGACTCTGTTTTTTGACGTTGCCTAATGTTTGATGAAGATAAGAAAGCTCTAAATGACTGCCATTCTGGAGCATGTGGTGGTCATATGTCTGGGTATGCTACTGCCCAAAAGATCTTATGCGTAGGTTATTTTTGGCCTTCTTTGTTTAACGACTGCATCATCGTCGTTCAGAAATGCCATGCTTGCCAGACCTATAATTAGAAGATACAGTCACATCCCGCTCCTCTTCACCCTGTGGTCTCAGTTGGTCCCTTTGCAAAATGGGGCATCGAGTTCATGAACTGTCACCCTCACTCGGCCGGGGGGCATGGTTACATTATTTTATCCATTGATTACTTTACAAAATGGGTCGAGGCGATGCCGACATTCGACAACACTGGAAAGACCGCAACATTATTCCTTTTTAATCACGTCATAACTCATTTTGGTGTTCCCCAAGCTATCGTCACCGATCACGGTAGCCACTTTAGGAATTTTATGGTGTCCGAACTTACTAAAAAATTGGGTCTTCGCCATGATAACTCAACGCCCTATTACCCACAAGCCAACGGCCAAGTCGAAGCGATTAACAAAGTTCTCATAACTATGCTCCGCCAAATGATAGGGATTCATAAAATAAGTTGGCACACAATGTTGTTTTCAGCATTGTGGGCTTACCGGACATCCGTCAAGTCAGCTACTGGGTTTACACCTTTCTGTTTAGTCTATGGTGTGGAAACCATTATCCTGATTGAATGCGAGATACCCTCTTTAAAACTAGTTGTTGAACTCCTACCAAATACTTCTGCTGAGGAAGAACTTCTATTGTATCTTATGCGATTATACGAAACTCGACGCGGTGCCACCCTAGTTATAGAAGCTCAAAAAAAGTGTGTCAAGGCCCAATACGACAAGCATGTCAAGCCTCGCATTTTCTCCGAAGGTGATCTTGTTCTTCTCTACGAACAAGATCGAGATATGTTAGGAGCTGGGAATTTCGAACCCATGTGGCGAGGTCCTTATCCCGTTCAACGAGTTTTGGAAAAAAGAGCTTATGAGTTAGTAGATTACGATGGTATCCCTTTGAGTGAGCCTAGGAATGGGTTGTACTTGAAGAAGTACTATGCATAAAATCATCTGTGCACAAGTACTTTTATTTTTATTGTATCATACTTCTTGTCTTCTTGTGTGATACTATAGTTTTCTTTTGTCGTTACCTGGTCTCTGCCCTTATGTGATGTTATGTTTGATTTCCAGATGTCAGAGTCTTTGCTACCCTATATTGGCTTCGCTCATGGCGCTAGCCGTAGTACTCAAAACCTTGCTTCCGCTGCGTGGGAAATTTACGCCCCTACAAACGAACTTGTCTCTTTACGAGGTGTGTGTCTCGACCGTGCGACCAACAACATTGCAGAGTATAGCGTTGTTATCGAATTATTGGTTGATGCTATCTCACTCAGAATTCATCGAAGTCCTACTTTGTTACGAGTGTATTTGCGAATTTGCCTCTTGGAACATTATTTTGATTACATTGAATATCAACATATTCCTAGATGTCTAAATACATTAACAGATGCATTGGCTAAATTTGTATTAGACAGACATTTGAATCATTTATAAATCAATCACATCAATATTCACACAACACATGATAAACCGGTAGAAGCCGTCTGTATATATAACGATCAAAAGAGTTTTTTACAAAAAGTTTGTCCGGAGACCAAAATGTCAAAATCTGAAGCTCATAGCTTCTACAAAGTGACATCATGGATGACGTTCACGGTAACACACGACTGTCGGGGAAACTCTACGGAGCAGTCGACTCATGGACCCTGACACTCCTACAGTATGATGCTGATCGCATCGTGGAATCTGTTCCAGAGACATGTCTGGAATATCTACAGTGAAGCCCTCCAGATTTTGTTCCACCACTTGATAATCCTCAGCATATTGTGGCACTGCCACTGCCTCTCCTCACCGCTGAATGGGAGAGGTACCAGGAGGTTGGTAAGGTCCAATATCTGTGTCATCAAAAAACTATTTTGTATTTAGTCTTTGGAAAAACTTATAAAACAAAAACATTTGAATATGATAAAATTCACAAAACATTTAAAAAGAAAAAAAATGTGTGTACTTGTTACCAAGTTCCCCCCATTGAGCATCCTCTGGCAGTACTAAGTCTGGATATCCTCGAAAATCCAACCTGGCATAAGCATAGTCGTCAATCATTAACATCTGCGGTTGAAGCCAATCAAAGAACGTATCATCATACTTGATGATCGGTCCAGCTACGTACCGGACCATAAGTTGACACCATCTCAACATCCTTGGATCCCTGGGAGCCGGTAAATTCCACTCAACCTGCAGCCTCAGTAAGGGAACCCTCTCAAGGAAGAAGGACACTAGCAAAGATCCATACCCGAATTGTTTCAGGTTTCCTCGTCTGCATTTGGTCAACTGTATTTTTACGCTACGAAGCATTGCATCTGCCTAGTTGAAAACCCGAGGTTCAGTACACTCAATAGCATACTGGAAGTAACTCTGTAACGCCATGTGAGGATCATAACTCCTAGCCATCCGAGCTAAAGTGAATAGGATAGTACGGAGGGTCAAATCTTGTACCCCCCAAATAGCTACTTTTCCTTTCTTTCTCTCTGCCTCGAGAACGCAGTGTAAACGACAGTAATCACTCATGGGTAGCCCACCACCTCTGCTACCAGTCAGGCTCACAGAGTACTCCCACCGTGACAATCCAGTCAAAAAGTAAATGTCCTCAATATCTAAGGACAATGTGTGGACCCCCACATGAAATACCTGCTGATCGGGATCCCACATACGCATCAGGTACTCTAATAACCTGACTTGGGCCCTCATGCTCAGGATACGAAAGTACTTCAAGAGGCCACAATCTCTCAAAGCAACAATAGTAGGTGGATGATTTCCGGCAATTGCATTGTCTTCTTCGTGCTCCCTTTTGCGCCATTCAAGAACCATTTTAATAGATAATTATCTGCATGAGGGACATAAAAAGAAGATTAACAACTTTTTTCATGATTTGGTTCTCTTTCATTGGGTAAATTTTTAATTTTTTTTTGAGCTTTACGGTTCTCGCAGGTGCCCTTTGTGCACAGTGCGAGAACCTTGGAGGCTACTATGGGCTCACCTGCGAGAATGCCCCATTCTCGCAGGTTGCGTGTAGCCCACCTGCGAGAATGGAAGCGCGCAAGTAGGGCTCACTAAATCAATTCAAAAATGGATTTTTAACCTATGGAAATGCAAAATTAAACCATGAAAGTGTAAAGGATAAAGAGCCTACCTCACTGTTGCTGACGGCTCGCTGAATGGACGCTCGTAACTCCCGCAATATAACGCCGAACTTTGAGGGTAAAAGAGGTGTTTTTTGAGCTCAAATAGTGGAAAGGTAAAAATGATATGGTAAAAAGAGTATTTACTCATTTTTATTTTACTTTTACCATGTCATTTGGTTTTTTATGATTATTTATCTATTAAATCCTAATCCCTAATGTTATATTGAGTGTAACTTTTGCAGGCATAATGATTTCGATATTCCTGAACAAGGATGAAGACATATTTTCTCTTTGTCATCGCGTTTTTTGATTGTTTTTTATGGTTTTTGTATAAAACCTCGAGCATGGTCTTTGTTCGTTCTTGCACTTGAAAATACATGAGAATGCGATCAGGCACACTTTTATCACTTTTTTGGGCTCAACAAGGTTATAAGAAAAAGGAACCCCCTTGGAGTCCTCTTTAAGCTCTTTTCAGACTCTCTAAACATGAAAAGATAGCCGAGCGACCTTGCTATTTTCACGCTCGATAAAGTATCTGAAGTAAG
>ML854813.1:0-14906 GCA_009831015.1 Picea engelmannii | reverse complement strand
TGAAGGGTTGGAGCCTTCACCCTGCGACATTATGTTTCGTTCCATCATGACCTTCATCATATCTCTCAACTGTATGATAGTCTGTCTGAAATCTTCCTCTTCAGCCGGAACACGTTCATGATCATCTGCATGAGCCATGCTTGGTGAAAGTCTCTCTGCAACTTGCAGTGAATGAAATTGCTTCCTCCTTATCGGATAAGAACTTGGCTCCACAAGTTGACCTTCTCTTCTTGTGAGTTTCAACCTTGTGAGCATCAGAAACAAAACTTGCAAACAATCAAGTCTTCAAAACCAGTGCTCTGATACCAACTTGATCTAAAAATGAAGAAGACTTGAAAATTTTTGAAAACTTATTGCAAGTGAAATGTTATGTGTTTAAAGAAAAAGGATCAGTTTGCCACACATAAATTAAGGATTACTTATGTAAATTACACATAGGCAGTAGCATAATCATTGAACATAAACACATATGCACAGCAATTGATAAAGGAGTTCACCCCTCTTCTGGGCTACATCTCCTGGTCCAGCTTCCAATGGATCATTATTATTAATTGCTCAAAAATTGCTCAAAAACATGTCTTACAATGCTCAAACTGACAAACCGACTGCTCCAATGGCTTCCCAGCATCCCAAAACCCCTGTCTGGGATCTTTCGACACCTCAATCGTTCGTAAAATGAAGAAGTTAGGCCTCCTGGAAGTCTCTCTCTTCAAGCTTGTTGTCTCTGGTTCTACAATTCGCACCCTCCTTGAATGAACCTGGCTCACACGCTCATTTAAGCGCAAAAACCCAGCACCGGGCGCAACCGCGCCAACGTTGCAAATCGTAGGACGGTTAAGGGCGCGCCAACCCCTAACCGCCTCGACACCTGGGCATATGGCGCATATGACCGCGCGCTAGGAAAACGAGTGGTTAAGTCGTTATTCCCGTTTCAAAACCGCATAACTCCCACGCGTTTTAATCCATCGGTCATATAACAAAACCACGGGTTATAACCCCCGCGCGTTTAACCGTTGGTTACAGTTCCAAACCCCAACGCATATGTTTAATACAATATAACATATAGTATACGTGGTATACAATTACAATGCACGCGATATTTGGCATTTACGATGGTCATATGTTGTGGAATGAAACCACAGGTCGGGGCTAAGCCCCGGCCCGACCCCCCCCTTTCCATTGAATACAACGAGCAAGTTTAAATATATGTGCATGGATATATGAAACAAGGAACAAGGTCGGCATAGTGGTTAGCGGAAGTTTGTGAAGTCTTTACATATGAGGGGAGGTCCGGGGGTCGAACCCCGCGGACTCCCATTACATTTTATATAACACATAAACCAATAATGAGGGGGACACATGGCACCCAAGGATTGGGCCACGTGTCCTCATATTATTTTCCACCAACCAGACACGTGTCAACACCCGATTCTCCAGCAATCAACCAATAAACAACTGCCATGTCATCACCATACGGCCCTGCCACATCAGACCGTACGGACTGTACGGACATGTACAGTCAGCATCAAATTTTTGCCTGTTTAGCTTGGTGAACAGATCGCGATATATTCTCCATACAGACTCCATTTGAGAAAGTAAATATACCGCCGGAATCAGGAAGATGAGACAGACGCAATGGCACTATTTTTGTTGCATTCCAAGCACTTTGAAAATTGAGCAAAATTTGATCCCCTGATCAGAAACCCTAACTATTTCAACCTAATTGAGTTATATTGTAATGTAATGCTATATATTATCATGAAAAGGATTGTAAAAGGAGGTTGGAGACTTGAGGAAAAAGAATCTTTGGTAGTTGTATATAGTTCTTGTTAATGAAAGTTTTCAAGTTGAAGGACTTGAATATTTTGTCTCAGATATTCTTGTGTTGGTGATCTGCAATATGTTTTCATTGTGAATATTTTCCATCTTGTTCATCATTATGTCTATTGTTCTATTATGAGTGAATGATTATGGATAGAGAATTCATTGTTGATGTTCTTTATATCACATTTAGTTGTCCTACATTAGTCTTCTGGACCCTATTTTGGGTAGTTTGGTGTATCAACTTCCCGGGGGTGTAACTTTTGCATATGATCTTTGTTTGGGGAACACGATAGCTCGTTGGAAAGGTATATTCAAGGAGATTCATTTTGGGGACTCAATCATAGCCTTTAAATATCTTTAAGGTGCTTGATCCAAAAAAAACTTCATTTAGGAACTCGAAATGGCCCCAAACGTTTAGGAACCGAAAAACTACTAAAAATAGTAAATTTCTAGAAGATTGTTTTGAGCCAGTTGGAATAGGTGGGTGGATATTGATATCCACCTAGATCAATCCTCCCTCCTTAGGAAGCAATGGTATCCATTGCATTGAGTGCTTGGGGGATAGGGAAAAGTGTTTGTTCAATCTGCATCTTGATGAGTTGCTTGCTTTGCTGGAGAAGTTGTGTTGGTTAGCTTGTTTAAGGCTGTCATGAACTTGTGGTTGTAAGGGTTGGAACTCTTTAACTAGTATGGATACATGAGATGAATTTGTGCAGAAGGAATCGTTGTGCTTTTCTTCAATATTTTTGACCTTCTTCTATTGGACAAAAGGTGCTTGGACTGAGGCTATAGTGGTTGTAGTGTTCTTTTGTTCACCTTTTGAACATATTGTGAAGAAGTTCAATACTGTAGTATGAGATACTACCTTGAGTCATTGTTTAGGTGGGGAAATATTATAAACTACCTCTGGTATCCTGTATATATGACCCCCCAAAGTAACAATGACACTACGGGGTCAAGATTCATAAATAGCATGGCACTTCCACATATTTGGTTGGCCCAATAGAACATAAAAGACATCCAGTGGGGAAACATCACATAATACCTTATCTTTGAAGGGTTGGATGTCGTATGAAAATAGACATTGTTGGTTGACATGGAGGTCTTGTCCTTGGTGAAGCCACTTGATGTTGTATGGTTGCGGGTGTGGTGTTCTCAACAATGCCAACTGTTGTTGACAACCTCCATTGAGATGAGGTTCTTCTGAATTCCACTATCAACAATAAAATGAAGTGGGGTCCCCTTCATCCACATCTGTGAATGAAAAAGGCACTCCCCATCTTCAAGATCTTCTGGTTCTTCTAGTTGAATTGTTACAGCTACGACAGTAGCAGTGGGGTCCATGTCAATGATCTGTCTTTTCCCATTATTTTCTTAATCATATTACGAATCAGGTTTTGGCTCCTTTTCTTGGGTCTCGACCACCAATGATTGTTTAGAGCGACATTCATCAGTGTTGTTCTAGGGGATTTTGTGGAAATCACACCATTTTCTAGTGTCCTTTGTCTTCCTGTAACCCTTCTTTTCTTATCGTTTCGAATGGTTTTTGGGAGGTTGTTTGTTAGAATCGTCTTTATCATAATTTTTTTGTTGCGGATTTGTAGACCCAAACCGTTTGTTCTGGTGCCTAAATTTATTCTCTATTTTGAAAACATATCGATGGGCATCTCCCAGTGATGAGATGTCTAGAAACTCCATTTCAGTTTGGATGTATCTGTGTAGCACCCCATGATATTTTAGAACCAAATGTCACTCAAAATATTCGATACCCAGCTTGGTGCTCAAGGTATGGAAGGTATTGGTGAACTCCAACACTGCTTGGACCCTCTCTTGATGTAGCATGGTCCATCTCATGTACTGGTCATCCACCCAAAAATCAAACAATATGAATGCTTCCTTAGGCACTTAACAGTCAGAACATGGACCCAAGAAGACTTAGCAACCAACAAAACTCACCTAGAAAACAAAAAACTCAGCCAGCAAGACTCAAGAGATGATGCACACGACTGTTTGAGAAACAACCATTTATATACGCTCCCTAAAGGAAGGAAACTTGCATATATACATGTCTGTCAAGGGAAAAACCACATATACCTAGTAAAACACTGCCAGGGAAAGGGTTAAGCCAAGAAACTTAGATGAAAGGGGAGAGATTGTTGACAGATTGGTTGTCATTGATGTCAACTCTTGAAGAAGCCATGACAATGTGGTTTTGGTACTTGAAGTTGATTGAATAATACAGACATGAAGGAAAATGTAGATGCAAGTAAGACACTCATAGATGGATATTCCTCGTCATGTCATTTTTGGTGATATGTGGTATGCCTTGTAGTTCCTCGCGATTGAGGAGTTATGGCCTTGTGATGTTAAAATCCCTGAAGAATGGTGACGAATACCCTAGTTGGTTACAAGTCTTTAATGAAAAATTAAAGTGGTTGTAACAAGAAATTCTAGAATCCCCTAAGTTTAAGGAGAGAGGTTACTTAGAAAAATCATAAATACACCTCAAGGAGTTATTCACAAGAACATTCACTTAGTCATTCTATTGAACATATTCTAGTGAACTAGTGATCTATTTGTCAAGTTAGTGATAGAGACATATGAGGTAGTGACAAGAAAGGAGTGTGGTATTTTTGGGGTTGCGGAGGAGAGCGAATTTTGCTGAGAAAACCCTAGTTTGGTAGGCCCCCACAGATTAGACCACTAGTTTATTGCGAGGCACTCTTGTGGGTTGATTAGGGATCGTCACACGAGGCCTTGCATGAAAGGATATATTAGTCCTACGAGGACAAGACAATTTTGGGGGTTATGTTGATACCTGATCCTAGAAATAAAAATTGAGCTTACAGGTAATATCTACAATTCATTAGGTCAACTACAAAGGTATTAGTATTCTTATGTACTTGTTGTGATGGTTATACATGGTTATGGTATGATACATGCTTGATGTATGTTTGATTTGGCACATGATTGAGGTACATCTTGGGTACATGGTTGATAGAGGTATAATAGTGTATCTGGTTATGGTATGATTGTTATGGTTCAAGCATTGATATGTGGATGTATGGTTTAGGTATACACTTGATGTATGGTGGTATATGGATGAGACATTTGTTTGGGTTATTTGAGGAACTTCATTAATGATATGGTACATATCTATACATGATTGATATGGTATATGGTATTATTTCTATATGTGGTTGATTCTTTAGTACATGTTATATGATGTTATGGTATCTATAGCTGAAATATCTTATGGTACATGATTGATGTATGTTATACTCCATTTGTTGGTACACAATTGATGCATGGTATGGTACATTTTTTGGTATAGCAGGTTGATGATACAATGACAACTACATGTTGATGATATAGTGACAACTACGGGTTGATGGTACAGTGATAGTGACATGTCATATACAGTGACAGGTTGATAGGTTACAGGTTGATGTGATAGAGGAAGTGATAGTGACAGTGACAGTGGAAATGATAGTGGTAGTGGTAGTTGGTCTAAATTTATATTTCAGGGAGACAAGACGGGGCAAGGAAAGGGGGTTGTAGCCTCCTTTTGGTTGGTTCCATAGAACTTAGGGAGTTGGAGCTTCCTTCAAGATGGATCTTGAGAATCAGGGGGTTGTAGCCTCCTTCTGGCTGGAGCCAAAGAATACAAGGAGTTGTAGCTTCCTTCAAGTTGGATCTTGTAAATAGAGGGCCATATCCCCCTTTGAGTTGTAGCTAGAGAATTGGGAAGTCGGTGCTTCCAATGAATGTATTCTTTTGATGTATAAGAAAAACATTATGTGGTTTTCTCCCATTTGGGTTTCCACATAAATTCTGATGTACTGTCTATTTGATGTGATATTGTTCATGTGATGTTGCTTATGATTATATTGTTGATGATATATTAAATGCTAAAGATAAATTGTTGAACATTATTGAAGATTATAGATTGTGGTCAAAAGTAATAAAAGTGCTCATACTAATTCATCCCCTCTTCTAAGTATTCCAACAATGACTTTGGTTTTCCTTCATAATATTCCTGATGAAGCATATTTCAACTAGTGGTGTTCACTAAACTAGGAGGTTAAAGGGATTTCCTTGAATTCCTAATAGTGGTTATGATTGAATTATGTTTGTCTTTTATTTAATTCTCACATTGTAGTTTACCATGTGTTATGGTTTGGTACCTAGTCTTATTTTCAACATAAGGTTATGGCATGATATTTGGGGATTCCCTTTGGAGGTAACTTGTTACTATTAACTATGTGGGATTGGTATTTGAAAATGTTACAAAGTAAGTTTCATATCTAGGATCATAATGACCTTCTATTTGCATGCAAGTTCACTGTTGTTAATTGTATTCTTTAGGCATATCAAGTTTATTATGTGTCTTGTTGGTTTCCCAATAAGGCCCAATTTCAACAACATGAGTATATTTTGAGAGCTTATTTGTGTTCCAGGTATGGTGGAGATCGAGGTTTTCCCTTGATGTCATAGGATGTTTGCACCATGCCCAAGGATGAGGGGGAATCGGTTTAATTAATGCTACCACTCAAGGGAGTATTTTAATAGCCAAGTGGATGGTGCAATGTCTTGAGGTTAAACTCCTTGGCATATCTTGTTTCAACATTGAGTGGTTTCAATGTAGCATTTAGGTAGAGTTTGGGGGACTTTCAAACTTGGTGATATCATATCATCTCCTCATTTCTTTAAAGAGTCTCACTCCCTCATCTTTTGGATCATGTTGGTTGCCTAGAAGTTAGTTTCTAGTTTGGTTTGTGGTAGTGGGAAGGAAATAGGGTTGATTTGGGTTTAGCTTGCCATCCAGTTTGGAATAAAAAAATTTAGGATTCATGTGTGGTGGAGCTTCCCCATTATATATCTCATAGATTAAGTAGGAAGATAATCTTTCTCTAGGGTGATTTTTCAAATTCATAGTTTCATTTTTGGAGGGAGTGACTTGCTCTTGCTTAAGAGTATGTCCTCCATTCTTCTAGTATTGATTAGGGAGCTACAAGGGATTATCTGTGAGACTAATTTGTATAAATTGAACATTGGAATGCTTATGTATTTTTGGAGAGATTGGAGTTGGTGCTTTGGCTAGCCACTTTAGCCATATGATTATCCTCATCTATATTATGTACTTTATCAAAGACATCCATTATCCCCAGTCTTAAATGCTCACTATATATCTAGGGATTTGGAGGATGGATGGATTCATCAATTGCATAGTGTTTGGTCCTATCAAATTTCTTACAAGTTGAGAGTTTTTGCATGGCTAATATTTTATTGGGGGGTTTCATCGAGTAGTCTTTTTTATGGCCTTTGTCTTTCTTGTCAACAAATTGAGACATGCACATTTTTTGAGAGTGTTAGTATGCCAAGAAGTGTTGAAGGTTCCTTGTGGATCAATGTCCATGGGTGCTTCAAGGCAGTGTTCGTTTGTGATCTTCTTTATTTGGGAATTAGTGATCTTATTTATTTGGTGATTGGTGCACTCGGGTTCTTCATGCACTTGCATGACTTTAGCATTGTTTGAGGATATTAAATTTATTTACTCTATGGAAGATTAGGTGTGAGGCTATTTTAGCTCATGAGATTAGCTCAATGTCTTCCTTTTGTTTTATGTTACAGAATGAAGTTTTCCATCAAGTTTTGACCAAAAGAAATCTATTAATTAAAAATGATTTTTTCTATCAACTTTTGACCAAAATAAATCTATTAATTAAAAATAAAGTGATCCATCAACTGACCAAAATAAATCTATTAATTAAAAATAATTTTTTCCATCAACTTTTGACCAAAAGAACTCTATTAATTAAAGATACTTGATATTTGGGCCCATCTAAGTATTCTAACTTTATTTGAATGTGTGTTACTTTGAGAAAGAGGACATGATAACCTCTGTATAAACCCTGATAAACCCATAAAAATCAACATATAAATGATCGATCCTTCCACATGCACGTGAGGAAATCGTAAGGCTACAATGATTGTAGAGGGACATGCCATCATTGAAATAAGAGAAAGTATATTAGAGAAATGGATGATGCAACCTATCCATGGACTATGTTCCTAACTATTCCATAAATTTTAAATAGGAGAAAGTATAATAATGCGATAGATATAAATAAGTACAGAAAGTTGGGAGGAGTGCCACTCAGTGACAATCATAATTGCCAAAAAAAAAATCATGTTATACAAAAATTAAATTCAAAACAGTTGATTATGCCTATGATAATTGTCTTCCAAGTAATTTTTTCTCTCTCATGCTTGTGTTGGTTCTACTGAGGGTAAAATCTAAATGTGTTACTCCATAAATTTCAAGGACTTGACTTGTAACACCATGTTTCTCCCCAGCTTGTAAATATAACTATAATGGCCAAGAGACTATGGAAAACTCCATATGTGTGAATATTGATCCGATGGACCTTTGTTTGAAAGGTAAACGAATGTAAATCTAATTATTTACTAGAAAATGGACAAGTGTTGCATGACTGTTGGAAAGGGGGTGTACTTAGAAAGACCACAAATGCTATACAAGAGATGGTGAAGGGGACCAAGAATGGTTGCATTCACCTTCACCAAACCAGCACTTAATGGATTTAATTTCTCAAGACCAGAATAGTCCTCTGACCGAGAAATGAATTACAGTCACGGTGGTAGGTGGGAAGAACTCCTCAAGAGTTAATGAGGGGATGGAGCATAAAACCCATTTGTAAGGCTTCTAGACTTGACCGCGGGTTGCGGATTCGATCCACACACGACCTTGATAAAAGAGGTGAGAAAGGAAGGTGTGGTGGGAAGGAGACCTATCAAGAGTGCAGAGACGAGAGGTGAATCTCTCGAGTTCAAGGGAGAATTGGAAATAAGCATTCTAGTCATAGGAAATGGAGGAGAAGGTTATGATACAAAATGATTGTTGGCACAGGGGTAGACTCGGGGTTCAATGCTTCAACAACGCACCAACAAAACCCTAACTACCGACCCTTTCGGAAACACGTACGAAGCATATTAAGTCTCACCCAAGGTAGAGGCAGTGGAGGTTGTAGGACTCAAGTGTCTACAACCTAGCTAGGACACAGATCTATGATCAAACTACTTAACAGAGCACTTAGCAGTTAATATTCATTAGTCTTTAACCCTTTATCCACTTCGCATGTAAAACTCTAATTACAGAACATCGCAGTATTCAACAAGGTCTAACACATCCAAGAATTTAGCACATAGAAATAGATCAAATCTAGCATTCATTCATATTACTGAGCACTAAGATACTACATTAGATGCATATAATATACATAAAGATTCAACACTAAGAATAAATCACATCAATAACACAAAGCAATCACAACACAGGATATATGTGGTTCACCCCCAGCGTGGGGCTACGTCCACCAACTCTTCTTCTTCTTTATTATCTTCTTTCAATCTCCTTACATGCACAAAGCCACAAAACCAACTCTGCATAGGACAGGAACTGTGCGCACCTCACCAGATCCTCCTTCCCCAAGTTTGGCACAACACAGAGCCTTCTTACAATCACTTGCACTTATCTATGCAAGTTCTCAACACACAGTATGCACAAAGCCTTTACAATTATTTGTATTTAGCTCACTGGCTTACAACTGACTCTTTCTTACATAGCCTAGATACTTATTTAAACATTAAAAAAGGGGCCTAAACATGGGTAAGACCCATGGGCCGACATCCCATACTCGTTACATCAACCCTAAACCTAAAAATCCCATAAAAATGGGGCAAGATCCCACGATCTCTGCTTTGCCTAGCCGCTCTGTCGTCGACCTACATGACGAAGTCCCAAAAATGGTCAAACACGACCAAGGTTCTCCAAAACTTGTTTGAGGGCCAACTGGCCCCCAACACTCACCAATGACTTGTCTTGAGTCACTCTAATCTAGGCAACTCTACTTCGAAGGCCTCGAGCTTGGCTTGAGCTGCCTTGACTTGCTGCTTCGCCAAAGCCTCCTTCTCAACGAATTACTAAATGATTGTCTCGGTGACATGTCCTTCGAAGCGTTGTTCCACTGTGGTGACCACTTGTTCCAGCTGTGCACATTGTCCCTCGATATACTCAAAAAGTGTGCAGGATTCGTTCTGCATCGGCTGGAGTCTCTGGGTCACTTCCATGATTTTACTTTGAATGGAATGAACCTGTTGCTGAACTGCGCGATGTTCTTGTGACCTTTTCATATTCTCAACTATTGACAGTACCTTCAACTGTGCTTGCACTGTCGCTGCTTGTTTCTTTGGTTCCTGGAGCTGTGACTCCAATGTCCTTAGTTATGGATCCTCTGCAAGGTGCTCATAAGTCTATGCACTTCGATTGCTTAATTTCTTGCATTATGAGGCTAACGCCTTGATTCTTTCTACTGTGTTCCTGGCATTTTCTTCTCTCTGGTCTCGCACTTCCTGCAGAGTGCTTGGCACTGCTTGCAGTTCAAGTTCTGCCACTCTTGCTTGAAGTTGTTGAATAGCTTTAGTGCGCTTCTCCACTTGACTCTCCACTATGTCTTCTTCTATCTGTGTGAGGCCCGACACAGAGCGAAGTGCTCTGGTGACTGCCTCCTTGACTCCCATATGCTCTGCGAGCAACTGTTCTTTTTCCTTTTGGATGTGCGTTATATCCTCTGCAAACTTTGCTTGGAGGTCATCTTTCTCTTGTTGCGCAATCCGACGTTGCTTTAAGGCTTCCTCCTTTGCTTGTTTAATGCCTTTGTGGCTGCTCCTTTTCATCCTGGACCCAACGAAGGTGATCCTTCATCGAATCTGCTAATCTATGTAGTTGGGCAGGCTCATCTCCTACTTCTATACCTTTTGATGATGACGGTGCAATAGACACAACACGGCTCGAATAAAGAGCCTGTTGTACCCCTTTGAGGTCTGCCTCGATCCTGTCAAACATTGTCTCATGTTTGGCTTCACTTCATTGAAAAATGTCCTGCAAGGTATCTGATATAGCAGCGATGATGAGGTCAATATTATCCACCATGAGCACAGTCTATAATGGAGGTTTATTTTCTCGTGATTTCTTCCATGCTGATGGTTTCTTCAGGGAAACCTTTATTTTATTGGAAGTCTCAGCCTCCATGATGGGATCCTTAGGCGGTGTCACTTCACCATGTTCCTGTTTGTTTTCTTCCCCTTCGTTCTCTTCCTGGTCTACTTCGTCATCTCCTCCTCCTCCTGGTGAATTTGGTGTATTTTCCTTTGATGCACTGTTCATTTCCTATTCTTCTTTCTTCTTCTTCCTTCTATTGTTGTTGGGTCCATCATACTCTTCTCGAGTGACTACAAAACTTCCGATGAGGTCAGGGTCAGAGAGTTTTTTCTGTTCGAACGATACAAGGAAATCTACAAGCCACTCCTTGGTTATTTCTTCCACGTCCTCCTCTGTGAGTTTGTAATAGGACTGGAGCTCTTTCTTGTGTTCTTCCCCACGCATAGTGATGTACATGAAATTCCTATCTGTGCGGAACTTCGCAAGTGGCCTAAACCTGTGCAAAGTATTCGGCGTCATGTGGGGGAAAGATTCAATGATCCTCTTCAGCTGTAAATAATATGTGTGGAACATCTAATTCGATTGCCATTGTTTTTCCATGTCACTTGAATACTGAAGCGTAGTGAAATTTGCAGCCAGTGGTTCAGACGGCTCAATTTCAGGGAAGGTCGCTCCTTCCAGCATCTCCCAAGCGATGAAGGAAATGAGAATCAACAACCAGCTAAAATGAAACTCATATCCTTGGTCCTGTGCTTCGCAAAAATCTTGCTCCAACTAGTTGACGAGGTAGCTCGCCCAGTTCATGTGCATCCCTTTGACGCATTTGCCTACGAGGTCGACAACAAATCCTGTGACCTAAGTTGGTCTGTTCTTCCTGACGATCTTACCAGTGATCAACTGGAAAGCTAGGCGCACTGCGCCATTTTGGATGCAGGCTACCTTGTAACCTTGCTTCCCCTTCTCTACATCGTCGTAAGTTTATTTTATGCGCTGCGCTAGGGCGTGATCTGTAGCCTTCCCTGGGTAAAAATCCTGAGGGTCAGGTCCTTGCATGCTCAATCTGGTGATCCGATGGATCAACGCCAGATCTACGGTGATGCGCTGATCCAACCACATGTAACCACCATGGTAGCATGACAGGAGGATTTTAATGCTTGTGTTAACCTCCCGATGTCTACCGAAGTGTGGTATCTTCATCACGTTAAGGATGGTTGATATTGCGATGTCCATGGTCCACAACTAGGGGATTATCTTTGACTTTTTCCTCATTTTCTTGGTCAAGTACTTGTGTAGTGTGAGCATGCCATAGTTCTTGCTGTCTCCTAAGTTGAATTCATTGATCTTTAGCATCATAATCTGTCCTAATTGCAATCCAAATGCGCATATCCCCTTCAGGAGGTATGCAGTGATCAATGTATAGTCGAAGTCCCTCAGGATGCTATCACGACTAACTGTGCCAGCCAGAGGCGGTATATAGTCGGACAGGATTGATGGGATAAGCTTCACGTTTGCCAAGTCATCGCGATGCTTGCTCTGTTTCTCTGTCGTAGTTTAGGATGGCTCAGATCGACGTGCAGTCGATGGGGATGCTTGCACTCCTCTTGTCGATGAGGCCCATACTCCTGCAGACGGGACCTTTTCAGCCATGAGGTCTATTAGGATCTCTTCAACGTATTTCTCTACTGCGCTAAGGTCGCTTGACATACACGCTCGAGATCAGATATCTCAGGTAGGTGGACAAACACTCAAGGTAAGGAGAATGGGTGGCGAGGTTTCAATAAGCATTGCGCAAAAGCAATTAGTTCTCTATGGGCTCAGATAATCACAATTCGCAAAAGTGTCCTCGGTACAACGCTCGATGGGATAAATATACAACGTCGTAATGGACTCCTCCAACAGGCAGGAATGCCTCAATCAATACAATTCCATCCGTTATGGCATGGTCCCAACGGTCCAATGGAGAACGTTCCAACAATTACTATGTTTCTATCCATTCTGAGCATCGTTCTAATGGTCGGGACGTCTCCAACGATCATATTGCTTCGTCATGGCAAAGTGCCAGTCAGTTCTATTCTTCTATTCCGGCGAGGTTCAAGTTCTACAAACCTTCCTTCTACGAAGTCTTCTCTGGAACCTCCTGCAATTTTTCTAGCTTTGTTTTCTTCTTACTGAGCTTTCTTTCTTTCTTCCCTGTGATCTGCGTCTCTGGATTCCTCTTTCCATTCTTGTTCTTATCTTTTCTTAGCATAGTAACTTCACGTTGCTAAGGATATTTCACAAGGTTCGAGGACAATACTTCTTCTCTTACTATTTCTAGAGTAGGTTCTCTACTCTCCTGCATGGATAAGTTCTTTAATCCTTCTTGTGTTCTTTCGACTTCGACAGTCAGGTCTCTGGCCCTCAGTTTCTTTGACTTGTCCTCTTGTTCTTCTATTAAGCACGTTATTCCCTTAGCCATGAAATCTCTTAATTCTTGATTTTTCTGTTCCATAGCTTCCTCTTTTTCTCTTCTTCGGATCTAATCTCTCTCAATCCAAGTCCTTCCTAACAAAAGTGCAAAAGGGGTGTTGTTCTCGACAAACTTAATGACCTCGAATTCTTCTTCTGTCGATGTTCCATGAGCACTCATAAGTACATGAGTAAGTCTTCCACTTAGGTTTATCATCTTCCCTTTAAATAATCCTATTCCTCCCAATGAAGGAATCATAGTAGGCTTTCCCAAAATTTCCCAAGTACTTTCTGGCATAATGTTCACCTGTGTTTCTGCATCCAATACACAATCTATGTCGAAGTCTCTTATTCTTGTTTCTATGCACTCTTTCTCTTTTAAAACCTCTGATAAGTTGATGTCTCTGTGATCATTCAGTGTTTCTTTCATCTGCAATAATATACCCTCGGATTCTTTCTGGTTCTTTGGCATATTCTTAGTCTCTTGACCTTACTCATGGTTTTCTTGTCTCATGTTCATCTTCTCAACTTTAGCAATCATTCTAGGGCAATCTACAACTTCATGTCCAGTAGCTTTACAACAAAGGAAAATAGGACCTCTACCAGGGAATTCCTTAGCCAGATGTCCTAGTATTGTGCAACTATAATATAATGTCAATCATCTCTTTCTCTTAAACGATCCCCAACCTTTCTTGTACTGTGCACTAGGATCACAGTGATAGACCTACAAAAATTTCTTTCTAGGATCCTGCATCTAGTTGTTAGTCCAACAATTCTTTATGTGCATAGGAATAACATATCTTTCACTATTTCTATCAGATCTATTCATATCATATCTTCTTTCTTCTAGCTATGCCCTAGTTTTTAGACTAGGACAAAATCTATCAGGCATACCTAGATCCATTCTTTCAAAACAAAAATTTCCACTTATCTTACCTTTATCAGAGAACAAAGCTTTAAGATCTTACCTCTTTTCTTCAGATCGGACTTCTCTTCTTGGCACGGAGCTTCACAAGTCAAATAGAGTACTGCGCACTACAACAAGAGATCTACGCACAGAGCTTTCTCTTTTCCTCAGTTCCCAGCAATCACAATTTTAGGTCTTGACAACGGAACCATTTGTTGGCACAGGGGAAGACCCAGGGTTCAATGCTTCAACAATGCACTAACAAAACCCTAACTACCGCCCCTTTCGGAAACACCTGTGAAGAAGATGAAGCCTCACCCAAGGTAGAGGCAAGGGGGGTTGTAGGACTCAAGTGTCTACAACCTACCTGGGACACAGATCTGTGATCACACTACTTAATAGAGCACTTAGCAGTTAATATTCATTAGTCGTTAACCCTTTATCCACTTCGCATGTAAAACCCTAATTACATAACAACGTTGTATTCAATAAGATATAACACATCCAAGCACTTAGCACATAGAAATAGATCAGATCTAGCTTTCATTCATATTACTGAGCACTAAGCTACTACATTAGATGCATCTAATATACATAAAGATTCATCACTAAGCATAAATCACATCAATAACACAAAGCAATCACAACACAGGATATATGTGGTTCACTCCCAGTGTGGGGCTACGTCCACCAACTCTTCTTCTT
>WSFP011386836.1:0-28678 GCA_009831015.1 Picea engelmannii | reverse complement strand
TGATGCCCTCCCTTTTACTCTTCTCTTGTTGATCCACCAATCATAAACTTGATTTTAATCCATTTATATTCTGATGGGTACTGGGCTTGCACTTACAACAGTCTAAGTGTGACTCTCAGTGCTAATAGAATGGTCGAATTCCCCAAACCTAGGGAATTAGCATGCATGCTCTAAAATTGCCACTTGGAACCCAAGTAACTCCACCTAACTCCTTGGCACACATTCCCAGATCAATTTTTCCTTTAGCATAAGTTAAGTTAATGGAAAATTTGGGTTATAATACAAAATATGTTTCAATATTTCACCCCTCCCCCTTAATCCCCTCTCACATTTCTCTCCCGTGGAATCATAGCCCCTCAATGTTATTGTCCCTCTCATATCACAACCAACAATGTGCTTATTTATTAATAACTTTTATATGCAATTTACATAGATCAACCCTTGGCCATACTATCTGGTTCACAACCTAAATTATATATGTACAATTACATTACAATTCTTGGGGATTAAAACTTGAGTGTTACATTCTTCTTCCCCTTATTTGTTCATTGTCCTCATTTCACATCACCATATATGTGTCTGTATATACAATTTTTACTTCAAAATATCAAAATAGATGTGGGTATGCCTCTTGCATGGCATCTTCTAGCTCCCAGGTCACATCCTTAGGGATGCAATAGGTTTACTAGACCCTTATCTTCCCGATGGATTTGTTCTGGAGCACCTTGTCTTTCCGGTCCAGGATGCACACTAGATCCACCTAGATCAAATTGCAATCAATGACACAGTTGGGGTGATGCACATACTTTTTCAATAAAGACACATGAAATACATTATGCACATTCATGGAGGTAGGTAATGCAAGCATGTATGCAACTGACCCTATTCTTTCTAGTATCTCAAATGGCCCACAAATGTAGCTGCCAACTTAGTGTAACTACCCAACTTTATTGAGCTCTTCTTGGGCTTCACTCTCAAGAACACATGTTCTCCCACTTTGAATCCTATGGCTACTTTTCCTTTTTCTACATAGATTTTCTTCCAATCCTGTGCTACTTTTAAATTTTGCTTGATTTTCACTATCTACTTTCCATCTCCTTGAGCATATCTAGCCCAAGAATTACTCTGTCTACCATATTTTCCTAGCTCACTGGAGTATTACACTTTTTTCTACATAAAGCTTCAAATGGGATCATCTTCGATAAAACATGATTCCCATTGTTGTTTGTAAACTCCACCAAATGTATACATCGATCCCACTTGGATGGCTTATTCATCACATACATCCTCAACATGTATTCAATCACTTCATTGACTCTCTTTGTCTGCCCATCTGTCTGTGGGTGATATGCTATACTGAAGTTTAGATTTGTGCTAAATCCCTTGAACAATCCCTTCCAAAAATCTGAGGTAAATTTGGAATCTCGATTTGACATAATTTCCTTGGGAAATCCATGAAGCTTTCCAACTTATTTAATGTAAGTCTCAACAATTTTGGTTGCCTTATGATTCATCTTGATTGGAATAATATGTGCATCCTTGGTCAACATGTCCACCACCACCATTACTGAATCATGTTGCCTCACTATCCTAGGAAATTCAGTGATGAATTTGATGGTGATTATCTACCACTTCCACTCTGGAATTGAAAACGGATATAACAAACTTGTTGGGTGTCCTGCTCAGTCTTCACCTTTTGGCATTTCATGCATATGGATATGTAATTAGGCACATTCTTCTTCATGCCTGACCAAAAAAATTGGTTCTTTATTTCTGCAATGGCCTTTTGATAGCCCAAGTGACCAACACATGGAACATTGTGCATCTCTTTTGACACCACATTCATTAATTCATTTGAATTAGGAACATACACTCTATTTTTGTGCATTAATATACCATCATCTACGAACTCGTACTCTTTGTACTTTGGTTGTACCTACTGTAAGTCTTTTTTAACTTGTAGGTAATGTTCATATATAACAATAACCTTTAAAATTATGCTCTTTAAATATGAACTGTACGTGATAATGGCGATAACATGCATCTCATGCACCCTCCTATTGAGGGCACCAACAACCTTATTCTCCTTCCTTTTGATAGGTTTGATATCAAAGTCATATTTTCTCATAAATTCTAATCATCTAGTTTGCCTAACATTTAGAGTTTGTTGCTCAAACAAATACTTCAAACCACTATGGTCTGTCCTCATCTCAAATTTCTTTCCCATCAAATAATGCCTCTACATCTTCAACGCATGGACTATGATAGCAAGTTACAAACCATGTGTGTCATAGTTTCTTTCATGCTCCTTTAGTTTCCTAAATTCATAACAAATTACATGCCCATTTTGGGTAAGGACTCTACCAAGTCCTTCTTTGTAGGCATATGTGCACACTACAATTTCTTCAATTGGATTTTCAATATCTAAAATAGGTGCACTGGTTAATAATTTATTCAAGAGCTTGAAACTTTCTTCACTTTGAGAAGTCCATTCAAATTTTATCCCTTTCTTTTGCAAAGAACTGATGGGATGTGCAATCTTGGAAAAAAAATCTTTAAACCTCTTGTAGTATCCAACTAATCCCATAAAAGGTATGACCTCTGTAAAATTCTTTGGTATTGACCATCCTTTAATGACTTCAATATTGTTTAGATCCATTCCTATACCTTCCTCTAAAATGATGTGCCTCAAATAGTGGATTTTCTTTTGGTAAAATGAAAATTTGCTTAGTTTAGCATATAACTGATGGTCCCTTAACACATATAACATTGTCCTCAAGTGTTGTTCATGCTCCTCCTCTAAATTTGAATAGATAAGTATATCATCTAAGAATACTATTACAAACTTAGCCAAGTAATCCCTAAATATGTCATTCATCAAGCACATAAAGATAACTGGTGCATATGTCAATCCAAATGGCACCACTACAAACTCATAGTGACCATACATGGTTCTAAAACTTGTCTTGCTGATATCTTCATCTTTCATTCTCACCTAATGGTACCCTAATCTGAGATCTATCTTGGAAAATATATTTTCTCCTTTTAGCCGATCGAAGAGATCATCAATTTCGGGGAGAGGGTACTTGATCTTCACTATAGATTTTTTTATCTTTCTAAAAATCAATGCATAGCCTTAAGATTCCATCCTTCTTCTTCATGAATAGTAATGGCACTCCCCAAGGTGAGACATTTGGGTGTATGTACCTTTTTTTCAACAATTCTTCTAGTTTCATTTGCAATTGTTTCAATTCTGTTGTGTTCATTCTATAAGGAGTTTTGGATATTGGGGTAGCTCCAGTAATTAAATCAATAGAAAAGTCCATGTCTCTCCTAGGTGGAAAACACAACATCTCCCGAAATACATATTCATACTGTTGCAACACTAAAAAAACTTCAAGAATTGGACCTTTTTCACTTAGCTGGCTCTTCCAAAAGGGCTGCAAACAATTGACAACAAAACCTATTCAAGCGTAACGCTGAAATTTTCTTTATAGAAATGGGTCTTGGAATCCATTTCACTAAGATTTGTTTTCCTTCCTCATTAATACATGAAAATGTCTTGTTATGAAAATATAACATATCATGATGCTAGTCCAACCAATTCATTCCAATTATCATAAGATCCCAATGGTACGACATTCAGATTTGGAACTGTGTTATTCGATTCAGGTCTATGGGATGGCTCCTAAAAATCTCATTAATTCTTCTTTTGGTCCTAGTAGCTAGCTGTACCAACTATGATTTTTCAAGCTTATTCCTCTTCAAACAAAAATTTTTCACTATATCAATATTAGTGTAACTATGACTTGCTCCAAAGTCAATTAAAATAACAATAGGTTGAATGGTAATCTTACCTTCCACTTGAATCGTGTGAGAAAGATGTTATGATTGGAGATTCTCTAGGGTTTCACATATCCTTGGAAAACTTCTTCCCACATATTCTACTATAGTGGCTACCTAAATGTTGTGAACAGTCCTCACTCTATCCACTCTATGAGGTAAATCCATGTACATAAGATCCCCCTTACATCCCCAACTTTTAATTGGTTGTCTTTCTGTTTTTTCCCAAATATTTTTCCATCTTCGACTCACTTTGAGTTGGCTATCCTTGCTGATAAGTATGAGATCTATTCCTAAAAAGTGGTGGCTTTAACCCTTTCTTCATTTGATCCATCTTATCATTCTTCTTATTTGTCTAAGAATTCAACACAACCGCTCTTCTTTTGTTTTTATCATATATGTACTTGGCCTTCATAATGCCCTCTTCCAAGGTCTTAGGTTCATCAAACTAAATCTTATTTCTGTAGAATGATGGCAGTCCACTTAAAAACCTTTGAATTTTAACCTTTTCCTTCTTGATGAAACCCACATACCTTAACAGCTCCAATAATTTCTTCTCATATTCCTCCATGATCATGTTCCCTAGCTTGAGCTCAAAGAACTCTTGCTGTCGTAATAATGCTTTGAAAGATATTGTTGTTGGAAGTAATTCTTGAATTTCTTCCAAGATATTCTCTCTTCATTGATATGCTCGACTTGTTTCAACAAGTCCCACCACATACAAGACTTCCCTTGAAGATGGTATATGGAAATTTTGGATTCCAAGTTGGATGAATAATTATGCAGTTGAATATACTTCCTAACCCCAAGAAACCATGCTTCAACATCTTCCCACTTATTATTTTCTCCATAAAAGGTTAGTGGCTTAAGCTTCCTAAGATCACTTTGCAGACTATCTAATTCATGTCTTCTCCTTTGATGCCTAATAGGGGATATTTCTAGGCTACTACATGATTCTTCATATGATATGAATTTATAGCGGAATAAGGAGGAATGTAATGTTGTTTTTGAGTTCTACTGCACTTCTTGAGTGCCTAGATCTTCTATAGTTATCTCTCCTTGCATGAGGTCTACCTTCCCCCTCATGTTTTGATATTGTTCCATTCTTGATTTTCCTTTCTAATAGATTTAGACTCTGTAACAAATAAGTGTTTATATGATTTTATTCTTCCCGTGCTCTTATTATCCTCTCATTATTGACCTTATAACTATGCACTTCCATCCTCAAACTCATCATAGTCTCTACTAGCTCTATTGTCTCCACCCTACTTTTATGTCCATTGGACTTTGTCTCCTCATTGCCTAACCTGATATTTAGGCCTTTCACTTCTTCTTCATGGTTGTAAGTTCCCTATGCATATTCCATGACTGCTATTCAATCCTAATCTTGATCTATTCTAGATATATGACCATCTCTGCAAGAACTGTGCATACACATAATACTATTAGATACACTTTATTTCCATTCATGTAGCAATTCTTTTAAATTATGAAATTTATGCACATTGTAATTTTTTTATTATCAAATAATCCTTTAGGTCCTTCTTCTCAATTTATGAAGAAAACTAATGCACCAATCCAAGTTCTGAGCCTTTATACACAATCTCTTTCGAATCATCTTTCCAGTGATTGTATTCATGTCTCATTTTGTGTTTTGAGATGAAAGTTATGGATCTCTGAATTTTCCACTTCTATTGAATTTGTGCACTTTTTTCATTGGTAAAATCTAACTTAAAGGCCTACTTCTTGTTGGGTTGTTATATTCTTTGTAGTGAAAGTCAAGTTGAGGTGGATCGATTGGTAGTGAAAGTTGAAGGTCGAGGTGGATCAACCGAGAAAATTCAAAGTCGAAGTAATCAACAACAAGTCGAAAAGGTGAGCCGGCAAGAGGTCGATAGGCGGTCATGTGGAAACCGACTAAAGACCGAATGAAGGTCGACTGGTAATCCGATAAGAATTTGACTATAATAGAATACCAAGATTCATGGGATTTGTAGCCAATGATATGCTTGGATCTGTAACCATTTTTGGGCTCCTTTCTTTGGGGTTTTTCCTACTGTAAAGCCTATAAATAAGGCATGTTGTATTTGTATTAAGTGATGTTGTAATTATATTCATGCTAATATTTTGCAGTAGGTTATTGATCATGTAGATGTAAGATGAATTGGTTACAAGGTTGTTTTTCTAGAAGAAAGAGGGTATGAGGTTGATTGTGTCTTAGGTGTAGATCAATTTTAGACATGTAATCTTTTATTCTGAATGAGTAAGACAACAAGAGAGCAAGACACTCAAGGAATGTTGGTTTTTCCATTTGGGTTTCCAGGGTAAAGTCTTTGTGTACTGTGTGTTTGCTTTGTCATTTACTTTATAGCTTAAATATGTCCTCTTCTCTTCTAATAGGTTTAGAGTGGAAGTATAATTTCCTAACATGTGGTATTGGAGCTTGGTTTGACAACCTTGGATATGAGCTAAATCCTAGGTCTAGTAGGAGTCATAGGTCAAAGATATTTAAATTTGTGCTTGAAAGAATGGAAAATAGCTCGAGAATAGAGATCAAAAAATTCAATGGCCATAATTTTGAGCTTTCGAAGCTTAAAATGGAAGATCTCCTTGTAGATCGAGAACAATGGGCACCAGTTTGACTAGGTACCATTACGAAAGGTATGTCGTGGGAAGAATGGGAGAAAATCAAAAGAAGGGAACATAGTGCGATTAAAGTTTGTCTTGTAAATTCAATGTTGCTGAATGTCTCAGGTGAATACTTGGCCAAGAAACTGTGGGACAGATTGGGAAGCTTGTACCAGTCGAAATCCTTGGTAAATAAGTTGTTCCTTAGAAAGAAATTGTATCTTTTGAGGATGAGTGATGGTACTTGGGTAACAAATCATTTAAATGTGTTTAATACTCTAATAAGTCAGTTGTCATCTATGGCTATGAAAATCAACGAGGAGGAGAAACATATCATCCTATTATGTTCTTTTCCAGACTCCTGGGATAGCTTAGTCGAGGCTATAGGGAGTATTTCAACCACATTAGCACTAGAAGACATGGTTTCATCTCTACTATCAGAATAAATGAGAAGGAATAACATGGAAGGATTAACCAAATATGCTTTAGTGGTGAGGGGTCAATCGATTGATAGAGATAAAGGAAAATTCTCCCGTAGAAAGTCTAATTTGAAGTGTAGATCTAAATCCCTAGTTCAATCGATGAGAAGATGCTATAAATGTGGTAAAGCTGGGCATTATAAAAGGGACTGCAAGTCGAAGTCAATGGAAGTCAATACAATATCTGACAAAGGAAGTCAGTACTAAGAGAAATACTACTCCAGATAAGGGAGGCGATGTGTATCTGGCGTCAACTAGTACACATTCGATCAAGATGTTTGGTTGATCGACTGAGGAGCATCCTATCATATGAAACCACATAGAGAATGGCGAGTATGAATGATATGAAGGAGGAGATGTGTTCTTGGGGGATGGCTCGATAACCAAAATTGTTAGACAAGGAAGAGTCTGACTGATACTGCAGTATGGGAGGAGTAGAACCCTTCCAGGTGTGCTACATATTCCAGGTTTGGAAAGAAACCCAATATCTGTCAATAAGATAAGTGATGCAAGAGTGCACACTCTATTTCAAAAGGATACACACAAAATGGTCAAAGATGTGATGATATTAATGAAAGGATTTTGGATTGGAACCCTATACTAGTTGTTAGGGAATGACGACTCGACTGGATGCAACAACATCGATGTTCTTGAAGTCGACTCGACTTCGAGTCAACTCAAATCAACTCAGGCTTAGTCGATTCAAATCGACTCGACAAGTCTTCGTCAAATCGACCCGACCATGTTATGGCATGAGAGGATGAGACACATTGAAGAAAAAGGACTTCGAGCTATGTAAAATAAAGGTATTGTAGAAGGTTTGCCTGAATGTAATTTAGAAGTCAATTTTTGTGAACATTGTATATATGGAAAACAAAATTGGGTTTAGGTTCCCATCTAGAGCAATAAGGGAAAATGGGATTCTATAATTGGTTCATAGCGATGTGTTTGGCCTTGTAAAAATGCCTTCACTTGGTGGATCCCTGTATTATGTCTTCTTCATAGTGATTTTTCTAGGAAGACATGGATATATTTCCCGAGGAAGAAATAAGAGGTTTTCAAGAAATTCAAAGAGTTTAAATCTCTTGTGGAAAACCAGACAGATAAGAAGATCAAGGTGTTGAGAACTGACAATGGTGGTGAAATCCGTGGAAAATACTTCGAGCAGTTCTGCAAGTAGTGTGGCATAACACGCCAAAATACCACACCATATAGCCCACAAAAAAATGGAGTTTCTAAGAGAATAAACATAATGTTGATGGATAAGGAAAGGAGCATGCTCAGTGGTGTTGGGATCACACAAGAATTCATGGTAGAGGTAGTCAACATTGCAAAATGTCTAGTGAATATGTCTCCTTTTTCGACACTAGTCGACATGAATCCACATGAAGTATGGTTCATTAAGAAGCCTTCGATTTTACATCTCAAAGTATTTGGCTGTGATGCATTTGTGCATGTTCCTAAGGAAAAGAGGATCAAGTTGGACAAGAAGGAAGTGAAGTGTATTTTTTTTGGATATAAAGAAGGAATGTGTTGTGTGCGCACAACAACCTCCCAATTTCTTTGTCTTATCATCTCTCTCTAAGGAAAGAAATTGGCCCCCCCTTCAAATTTTCCTACCAGAACCCTCACTCCTTCTCTTTCATGAAAATGGCTAAGCCTAAGTTCTCTTCCCACTCTTACCTCTTTACCATTTCCAGTCTCTCTATAGATCTCTTTGAAACGTCGATCCACACTTCAACGAGTTCCCTCTTCTTGTGTCGATACATAACACATCGATGAACACATCCTTTCTTCCACCTACACATTGACATGCCAGTGGTTCCTTTGCCAATACATAGGCCACCTTCCTTCGAACTTGGCTGATGCACCGACATGCTTCCACTAAACTTCATTGAGAAACATCTTTATCACTGGTGAAGTTTGCGTGATATTAGCCGCCCGTTTACATTTCACCGACTAACTTCCTTCCACTTTCATCAATGCATCGCATATCAACAATGTCCCTCCCTTTTGCTTCGATGCATTGCATATCGACGAGGTTCATCTCTCCCTCACCGATGCACTACTTGTTGATAAGATTCCCTCTCTCATATCCAATGCGCTAGCAAAAGGATGTATACCCCTCATTGTTGCTGAGCGCGTCGATGATGGTTCTCTTCCTCTCTCCAATGCTAACCTGATCAACAAGGAACACCTTCGTATTGATGCCTATATGATCCTCCTCCCAGCTCATATCCTTCTTGCTGCGACCATCAATTGGTCTCCTAAACGTTTCTAGTGACTAATCTCTCCATGCCTAGATGGATAACTAATAACTGATACCTACAATGCTTGATCCACTTCATGATCACAGTCACAATCAAACCTGTTTGTGGACCAGTAGCCACTTTAATCGCACATGCCATACTAGCTTGTTTGCTTCACATTTCCTGAATTTATGACTAAACCATGATCATGAAAGTGTCGTGTAGCATCACATAGGTTAACCATAACACTTTTTGGTCTTGCACTGGTTCTGAAACACACTTGGGAAGAAAGCCAGTCCTCCCAGCTCCAAGTGCTTAGTGTTATGAACGTCAGTTGGCTATTTTGATGGATTTATAATTTCATGCTACTGACGCATTACCTCATTTTCAATGGAAAAACTATGGGTCTATACACCACATATGATCCAGGAACTTACATAATCAAACTTGGGTGAAGCAACATCGAAAGCGAGACCCAAAATTTCATTAAAAAACACTTTTGAGCGTAATTTTTCGGCATCCACAAAAGTAAGTTTTTGTTCTCGGAAACATGCCAATCATATGATTTCCACCATTGCGATTCCAACACAACTCACAAATTCAAAATCTGCTGGCTAGAAGTGTCAGAACAAATCACCTAGGGTTTCTCACCTGAACCGGCCCCATCAGTCGTTACACAAATGAGATGCTTGAATGGCATGGTTAGTTGGGTCACGCAAAATGCCTCTCCGTGTTCTTCACAACACAAAAGATGGTACTCTAATCCGTCTTTGTATGAGCAAGTTATGAAGACTTAAAATTTTCATCCAACAACATTATCACGTCTACATTATTGGTTTCTCACCTCCACACAAAAAATGCACGTCTACATTATTGGTTTCTCACCTCCACACAAAAAATGCCTTGGGTAGTTTGTGTTTCTCAAGTTGTTTTAAAGTTAATATCTCAAATTTAAATAATTTAAACTTAATCTAAATGAATTTTTTTTAATCTTAAATTTTTTTAACAAATAATTCTTAATAGATGCCAAAAGAAATTCTTATATATATCTTATAAAGGCATTATAAGAAATGGTTCATGTAAATGAGTGCGAGTGGGTGCAAATATTTCTACTTCCGGTAGCCAAGAAACTAAGTAATCTAGTCTCCATCGAAGGTCTTGAGAGGAACTTTGCCAATTGTCGTCAGCGATCTTGAGAAGAAAGTTATTGATAAACTCGAAGCACTTAAGACAAAGTAAAACCGCTAACGAGCGTATGGCGAACGTGTTGAAAGAGGATTCACTAACCAACCTTGGGCACTGGTAAAGAGGAAAAATGGGGATGGATGGTGAAGAGGGAAAAACATCGGAGATGGAATGGGGAGAGGGCGTAGTCATACCACCCCTCCCCCTTTATTTTTTGGGTAATTGTGACAATCTTCAAAGTGGGAGGGATAAGGGGCGTGACATGCCACCCCCTTCCCCTTATACTTATGATATTGAAACCCTTTTAACATGTGAACCATACCATCCATGACAGAAATATATACTTGATTTGGAAATTATATCAATATATAGAAATATATATTAAAATTTATCTTACACAGAAATATATACTTGATTTGGAAATTATATCAATTCCAATTGTGCAAACATGTACAAGTTTGAACGTAATTGAATGGTTTTCAAAAGAATTTATATGGTTGGTTCTCCAAAATACATGGACAATAACAAGATCAATGAAACACTTTCTTGTTCAACATTGTGAATGGAAAACAAAAGAAGAATGATGGGATGCATGGGAAATATCGCATCCCAGTAGAATCCTTGTAATAGAACACCGAAGAATAAGGGATTTTAAGTCTATATTGAGTTTGTTGGGCCCATGTGAGGGACTTAGCATGAAAGTATACTTTCCTAACATGTGGTATCATAGATTGGGTTGAAAACCTTGGATATGAGCTAAACAACAAGTCTAGTAGGAGTATTAGGTCAAAGATATTTAAAGTTGTTCTTGAAAGAATGGAAAGTAGCTTGAGAATAGAGATCGAAAAAATTCAATGGCCAAAATTTTGAGCTTTGGAAACTTAAAATGAAAGGTCTCCTTGTAGATCGAGAACAACGAGAATCAATTTGTCCATGTACCATTTCAACATGTATGTCGTGGGAAGAATGGGATAAAATCGAAAGAAGGGAAAGGAGTACTATTCAAGTTTGTCTTGTAGATTCAATGTTGTTGAATGTCTCAGGTGAATACTCGACCAAGAAAATGTGAGACAAGTTGGGAAGCTTGTACCAATCAAAATCCATGGTAAATAAGATATTCCTTAGAAATAAATTGTATCTTTTGAAGATGAGTGATGGTACTTTGGTGACAGAGCATTTAAATGTTTTTAGTACCTAATAAGTCAATTATCATCTATGGATATTAAAATCACTAAGGAGGAGAAATGCATCATCTTATTATGTTATTTGCTAGACTCTTGGGATAACTTAGTTGAGGCTATATAGATTAATTCGACCACATTAGCACTAGAAGACATGGTCTCATATCTACTATTAGAAGAAATGAGAAGGAAAAACATTGAAGGATCAATCAAATATTCTTTAGTGGTGAGGGGTTGACCGGTTAACAGAGATAAAGGAAAATTCTCCTGTAGAAATTCTAATTCGAAGGGTAGATCTAAATCCCTGGTTCAGTCAATGAGAAGATGCTGGAAATGTGGTAAATCTAGGAATTATAAAAGGGATTGCAAGTGGAAGGAAATGGAAGCCAGTACATGATCCGATGAAAAGAAGTCGACTAAGAGAAAGACTACTCCAGATAAAGGAGGCAATGTGTATCTGGCGTCGAGTAGTACACAGTTGGATCAAGATGTTTGGTTGATCAAATTAGGAGCATCCTATCATATGAAACCACATAGATAATGTTTTGCGAATACAAATGATATGAAGGAGGAGATGTATTCTTGGGGGATGACTCAACAACCAAAATTGTCAGACAAGGAAAAGTCTGAATTATACTGCAGGATGGGAGGAGTAGAACCCTTCCAGGTGTGATACATATTCCAGGTTTGGAAAGAAACCTAATATCTGTAACTACAATGAGTGATGTAGGAGTGCACACTCTATTTCAAAAGGATACATGCAAAATGGTCAGGGGTGCGATGGTCTTAATGAAAAGAGTTTGGATTGGAACCCCATATAAGTTGTTAGGGAATGGCGACTCGATTGGATGCAACAACATCACTATTATTAAAGTCGATTCGACTTCAAATCAACTCGAATAAACTCGGGCTGAGTCGATTCAAATCGACTTAACAAGTCTTTGTCAAATTGACCCGACCATGTTATGGCACAAGAGGATGGGACACATTGGAGAAAAAAGACTTCGAGCTATGCAGAATAAAGTTATGGTCGAAAGTTTTCCTGAATGTAATTTAGAAGTTTATTTTTGTGAACATTGTATAATGGAAAACAAAATTGGGTTTAGGTTCCCATATTGAGCGAAAAGGGAAAATGGGATTCTATAATTGGTTCATAGCAATGTGTTTCGCCCTGTAAGAGTGCCTTCACTTGGTGGATCCCTTTATTATGTCTCCTTGATAGACGATTTTTCTAGGAATACATGGATATATTTCTTGAGGAAGAAATAAGAAGTTTTCAAGAAATTCAAAGAGTTTAAGTCTCTTATGGAAAACCAAACAGATAAGAAGATTAAGGTGCCAAGAACTTAAAATGGTGGTGAATTCTATGGAAATAAATTTGAGCAGTTCTGCAAACAGTGTGGCATATCACGCCAAAATACCACACCATATACCCCCCAAAAAATAGAGTTGTCGAGAGACTGAACATAATGTTGATGGATAAGGCAAGGAACATGCTTAATGGTGCTGGGCTTGCACAAGAATTCTGGGCAGAGGCAGTCGACATTGCAAAACATTTGGTGAATATGTCTCCTTCATTAGTACTAGTCGACATGAATCCACATGAAGTATGGTTCAGTAAGAAGCCTTCGCTTGCACATATCAAAGTATTTGGCTGTGATGCATTTGTGCATCTTCCCAAGGATAAGAGGAGCAAGTTGGAAAAGAAGGACGTCAAGTGTATTTTCATTGGACACAAAGAAGGATTGTGTTGCACGCACACAACAACCTCCCAATTTCTTTGTCTTATCATCTCTCTCTAAGGAAAGAAATTGCCCCCCCTTCAAATTTTTCTGTTGGAGCCTTCACTCCTCTCTCGCACAAATGGCTAAGCCTAATTTCTCTTCCATCTTTACCATTTCTAGTCTCTCTATAGATCATTTCGACTCATCGATCTACACTTCAATGAGTTCCCTCTTCTTACACTGATACATAGCACACCGACGAACACATCCTTTCTTCCACCTACAAATTGGTGCACCAATGGTTCCTTCACTAATACATAGACCACCTTCATTTGAACTTGGTTGATGCACTGATTCACTTTCGCTAAAATTCACTAACGAACTTCTTTATCACGAGCGAAGTTCACGTGATCTTAGCCACATGTTTTTCTTTGACTGGCTAACTTCCATTTGCTTTCACCGATGCATCACATATCATCAAAGTCCCTCCCTTTTGCTTCGATACACTGCATATCGATGAGGTTAAGCTCTCCCTTTCCGATGCACTACTTGTTGATAAGCTTCCCTCTCTCATCCCCGATGCACCAACAAAAGGATGTAGAACCCTCATCATTGCCAAGTGCATTACCAATGGTCCTCTTCCGCTAGTTAATGCTGACTGAGTCAACAAGGCCCACCTTCGTCTTGAGGCCTATCTTATCCTCCTCCCAGCTCAGATCCTTCTAGCTATGCTCGTTAGTTGGTCTCCTAAAAATTTCCAACACCTAAGTTCTCCATGCCTAGATGGATAACTGATAACTAATACCTACCACTCTCGATCCACTTCATCATCACAGTCACAATCAAACCTGTCTGTGTCACGAGCCACTTTAATCGCACATGCCATACTAACTTGTTTGCTTCGCATTTCCCAAATTTGTGACTAAACCATGATTTTGAAAGTGCCATATATCATCATATAGGTTAACCATAACACATGTTGGCCTTGCGTTGGCTCTCAAACACACTTAGGAAGAAAGTCGTTCCTCCAAGCTCCTATAAGTGCTTAGTGTTCTGAACGTCAGTTGACTGTTTTGGAGGATTTATAATTTCATTCTACTGACGCATTACCTCAGTTTCAATGGATAAAGTAAGGGTTTATACACCACATATGACCCATGAACTTAAAAAATCAAACTTGGGTGAAGAAACATCAAAAGTGAGACCCAAACTTTCATTAACAAACACTTTTGAGAGCAATTTTTTGGCATCCGTCAAAGTGAGTTTTTATTCCCAGAAACATGCCAATCAAATGATTTCCACCATTGGAATTCCAACACAATGTATGAAATCAAAATAAGATGCCCAGAAGTGTCAGAATGAAGCACCTATAATTTCTCGCCCGAACATGCCCCATCGATCATTACACAGATGAAATGCTTGAATGGCATGGCCAGTTGTATCGCCGAAAGTGACTCTCCATGTTATTCATAGAAAAAAAGATGGTACTCTAATCCGACTTCATATGAGCAAGTTATGAAGACTTAAAATTCTCATCCAATAGTGTTAACATAGGTCTACATTATTGGTTCTCACCTCCACACAAAAAATACCTTGGGTAAAAGGTTTGTGTTTCATAAGTTGTTTTAAAGTTAATCTCTCAAATTTAAATAATTTAAACTTAATCTAAATGAAAATTGTTTAATCTTAAAATTGTTTAACAAATAACTCTTAATATATGCCAAAATATTTTCTTATATATATCTTATAAAGGCATTATAAGACATGGTTCATGTAAATGAGTGCGAGTGGGTGCAAATATTTCTACTTTCGGTAGCCAAGAAACTAAGTAATCTAGTCTCCATTGAAGGTATTGAGAGGAACTTTGCCGATTGTCGTTGACGGTCTTGAGAAGAAAGTTATCGATAAACTCGAAGCACTTAAGACCAATATCTCCGATGAGGCCAACAAAGATAAAACAAAGTATGCCGATGAAAACAATGACCATGAAAGCAAGTCCTCTGGTACTCAATTAGCGAGCATGAGACAGATAGATCCGATATCAACAAACATTAGGGTTTAAAATGAGTATTCAATGAGCTTCAATGAGCTTCATTCGACAACCAGTCGATTGGTAGCATTGTTTAACAAACATCTTTTCAGGAGCTCATATCACCTATTCATTACAAGAAACATTATTATAGTCACAATGAAAACTCCACCATTGACTGAGGTGTATCACATGATTACTATCCCTAATCAGTGGTTGGAGAATTTCTCTCATATGATGAAAGGAAGTGGTTCAGGATCCAACAACAAGTAAAACCGCTAATGAGCGTATGGAAAACATGTTGAAGGAGGATTCACCGACCAACCAAGAAATCAAAGAAAATTAAAACTAGACTCAACTAGGTCGCTGTGAAATACCAACTATATGTTTCTCAACACTGCCAAGAAGATTCTTCTCCTATGAACCAAAATGTACTCAACCAAAACCCTGGTTGACATGAATAAAAAGACATCACTTGCCCTCATTTGATCTTCGAAAACCGGCCATCAAAATCCTATTTGTTTACCATAGGACTCTCACACAACCTTGGGCACTGGTAAAGAGGAAAAATGGGGATGGATGTTGAAGAGGGAAAAACAATGGAGATGGAATGGGGAGAGGGTGTAGTCATACCACCCCTCCCCCTTTATTTTTTGGGCAATTGTGACAATCTTCAAAGTGGGAGGGAGAAGGGGCGTGACATGCCACCCCCTTCCCCTTATACTTATGATATTGAAACCCTTTTAACATGTGAACCATTCCATCCAGGATAAAGGAAAACAAAGAAGGTAGAAGACGGGGAGGGTGGAAAATACCATTCTTGTTGGAAACATTTATCAAACTCTGCAATGGAAGAATTTGTTTTGAATAAATGTGGAAGATACCTCAGATTGAAGCGAGTTGCAAAAACATATCAAAAAAACAATACCAAGCTTCTAAGTGAATTATTTATAGGTGGAAAGGAGGAAATAACGTCCATTGACATATTTCTTGAGAATTTTGTAGTATAGCAGGTTGGGGTCCATGAATTGAAACAAAAAATGATATTATTAGGGATCAGGGGCACCAAAGTTTGTTATGATATTCACCTTCAGTCATTGAATAAATTTTATCTTACACATAAAGATATACTTGATTTGGAAATTACATCAATTCCAATTGCGAAAACAAGTACAAGTTTGAATATTTCCCAAGATAGGCATCGATCGACAATCGACAAGGTTCATAACTTGGCCTCGGGTTCACCTGGAACAATTCCCAAGAAGTCCTCTAGTTTACACCAGAGGAGTTTGTGCAATAAGATCCAATGAAAATTGAAGGAGTTTCCACTAACTCCTTCGATTCAAATTGGAGGAGTTCCCACCAACTCCTTCGATGCAAATCATAGGAATTCCCACTAACTCCTTCGAAAAGGGATAGGACCCCCCATACCATTGTTCGTAGTTTGGCCATAAATTTTGACTCGGGTGTTCATTTTGTGCATTCCTTATACCATTGGAAAGGTCTTTCCAAGATACATGACTTCAAAGCTGTACAATTTAAGAAATTACTAACCATTTGTCTTCATTTTCTAGGATTAATATTTGATACCTTGCCAACATCCCCAGACAACACAACACCTCAATCGTGAGCAGAGGAACCAGGGATCGAATTTAGGGAAGTTTATGTGAAATTTAAATTAGTTAATGCCTCATTTATATGAGTTTGAATGCTTGTTTTTTAATAGTTTTACTCTAAGTCTACTCATATGTTGTATGTTGAATGGTGCCAGGTACCAATGCCGAGGGAACGTCATACTCAACATCCTCGCAATGTGATCTACAACCAAAGATGACAAAGATGAAATAACAATAGATGTAACAATGGTAGAGGAGAAGTGAAGGAAATCAGACTCAAACGACTGAGGAAATAGTCCAAACACTATAATGATTGGATTCCCCAACGTCTGAGCCAGTCGTTACGATAGATGAGGTGCACTACAACCAAAATACCTGATGACCCACTGATGCTAGAAGACAAATTTGAAATGTAACTACTTTCTTTGGCCCCTCATCATCACAAATAGAACAAGGACAGATGTTTGTAAATGAAAGGTCACGGGGGAAGGCAGAAGGCCAAGAGTTGTTGGTATTACGACTTCTGTTAGACCAAAACCCGCAAGTGATTGGTAAACTCACCATCGCCATATTTCAAGGATCCACGAGAGGCGATTAGTCCCTTTTACCGATACACCAGGGAGCATTGACTACTTGCAATTTCGTGCAACAATCTCCCCCTCAGCGCGAGCCGAGTGTGTATCAAACTCGTGACCTCTAGCTTTGATACCATTTGTTGGTAGTACGACTACTGTTAGAAAAAAACCCGCAGGTGATTGGTAAACTCACCACTGCCAGATTTCAAGGATTCACGAGAGGCGATTAGTCCCTTTTCATGATACACCGGGGAACACTAACTACTTGCAATTTCGTGCAACAAGAGTCACATTGGACTCCAATAAATACTTGAATTATATCCAAGAGAGGGGATTTTGGCTCTTCAAACATTGTACATTTCTGAACTATTTTGGGAAGAAAGTCTCAACTAAAATTGAGAAGCCATTCCTTGGAGCATTGATGTAGGATTGTTGAAACTGTTAATATTGAGATTCCCTTAGGGCCAACATTTGATAGAGAGAAAAGATCACATGTGTTGTTGTTTTGCTGCAATCTATTTCAAGCGGAATGTGTGATTTTCACATGGGATGTAAGGAAACATTTGCTAATAGACTATTCTAGTGCAATTTTTGTTGCTCTTTCAATTTTGTTATTATTTCTTATGTTATTGTCCCGAGCACAGGAGTTGTTGATGTGTGCAGAGATATGATCTAGAATTTTCTAGTTATGCATTTGAGTGCACATGTTTCTAACTTTGCGCCTTCATGATAGCTATCTGATTAGGGTTTTAAGTAGGGTTAGTTTCATTACAACTCATTCATTTACAATAATTCACTCCTAGATAGTATATGATAGATTATAAGTAGGTTATATTTCTTTCATGCACTTACATAGTCTTCATCTACTTCTTCCGTTTGCATAACCATCCATCATTCACCTTCATCGACGGATTGGGCCGCAATCGGTAAAACCAAAACTAGAAATGGCTGTCAGGCCAGAATCCAGATGGGTTCCCTATTCCAAATGGTGAGAGGTCTAATTGGGACTTCTTATCGGGGGTAACCCCTGGTGTTGACAAAGGGAGATTTCAGTACTGTCAATAGAATGAAAGGATATAAGCTCTAGGATTCTGCATCAAGGTAAACAATGTACAATCAAGATGTGGTTTTCAGAGAAGTCAGAAGGAATTCCAAGTTTGAAGTGGTTCAAATAGAGAAAAAACCAGAGACGATGGAGTTTTAACTGAGGAACGAAAAATATGATTTCGATGAGTCGACTGAATTAGACGAAGGAGTATAACAACCGACCCCGACTGTAAGGAGGTATGAGCGAGTAAGAAAACTAGTCAAAAGGTATAGTCCACATGAGTTCCGTTCTACATTTGTGTTAACTGCCACTGATGAAGAGCCCAAGTCGGTTAGGGAGGCAGTCGAATCGATAGAGGGTAAACTTTGGAAGGAAGCCATGGTTGAAGAGATGGAATCCTTGCACAACAAAGAGACATGGGATTTGGTCCAATTTCCTAGTGGAAGAAATCACGTCAGAAGCAAGTGGGTGTTTAATAAAAAGATGAATGTGACATATCAAGTCGAGAAATTCAAAGCTCGACTGGTAGAAAAAGGATATTCCCAAGTAGAAGGAGTCGACTTAGGTGAGATATTGCAAAATTAACCTCTATTAGAGTACTAATGTCTCTGGCTGCAACATTTGACTTTGAAATAGAGAAAATGGATGTGAAGACAATGTTCTTGCATGGGGACCTAGAAGAAGAAATCTACATGAAACAACTTGAAGGATTTTTAGTAATGGGCAAGAAATATTTGGTGTGTAGATTGAAAAGATCCCTTTATGGTCTAAAAAAATCACCAAGGATGTGGTATAAAAATTCAACACATACATCCTTAGTTTGGGAAATTTTGTGAGAAGCAAAGATGAACACTACATATATTCCAAGGAAGAAGGTGGGAATTTCATATATGTAGCATTGTATGTCGATGACATGTTGATCGAAAAAAACATGGACACAATAAAGGAGGTGAAGAAGCAACTATCCTCCAAGTTCGACATGAAGGATCTTGGTGCAACAAAATTCATTATGGGAATGGAGATCAAGAGAGAGTGAGTTGCTAGAAATATCTGGTTGGATAAGAAGAATTATATTGAAACAATTTTGAAGCGTTTCAACATGCAAGATTGAAAACCTATAAAGGTGCCAATTCCCGTGGGAGAAAAGATAATTGTTGAACAATGTACAAAGAAACAAGAAGAGATAGAAGACATGGAACATGTTCCCTATGCAAGTGTTGTTGGTAGTCTAATGTATAAAATGGTATGCACTTGACCAAACATTACCCATGCAGTGGGAGTGTTGAGAAGATACATGTCGACACCTGGAAAGGAGCACTAGAAAGAAGTTAAGAGAGTATTCAGGTATTTGTGTGGCACAAAATATTATGCTATATTCTACCAAGGGAAACATGAAGCTAACAATGAAGTAGATGTACATGACTTTGTCGATGCTGACTATACTGGAGATCTAGATAGATTAAGATCGAAATATGGATATGTGTTCAATATGTTCGGTGGATAAATCAACTGTATGAGTAAGAGACATGCGGTCGTAGCCTTGTCAACAACAAAAGCTGAATAAATGGAAGCCACTCATTGAAGCAAAGAAGTAGTATGGCCGCAACAACTGTGTTCATGGATCGGGTTTGAGAAGAGAGCTATGTAGATAAGTTTTGATAGTCAAAGAACAATATTTATGGCAACGAAACCTGCTTATTATTCCAAGACTAAGCATATTGACGCACAATACCATTTCGTAAAAGACATGGTGGAAAACAACAAGGTGCTGCTGGAGAAAGTAGACACGTTGGAAAACATAGCATACTATTTGACCAAGTCTGTGAGTATTGTAAATTTCTCTTGGTGTAGAGAGGCAATGGGCATTGCTGCCCTAAGTCTATGAACAAAAGTTCAGAAAATTCTTGGTTCAACAAAGAAGACAACAAGTGAGAGAATGTTGGGTTGTTATATTCGTTGTAGTGAAAGTCGATTCAAGGTGGATATATAAGAAGTTAAATTCGAAGGTCGAGGTGGATCGACGTGGAAAAGTCGAAGTAATTGACAACAATTCAAAGAGGTCAGTCGACAACAGGTTGACAAGTGGTCATGTGGCAACCCACTGAATATTAAATGGAGGTTGAATGGTAATCCGATTGGAAGTAGACCATAACATAATCTCGAGATTCACGATATTTGTAGCCAATTATCTGCTTGGATATGTAACCATTTTTGGGTTCCTTTATTTATGTTTTTTCATACTGTAAAGCCTTTAAATAAGGCATGTTGTATTATTATTAAGTGATGTTATAATGATCTTCATGCTAATATTTAGTAGTAGGTTACTGGTCATGTAGATGTAGGCTGAATTGGCTACACGGTTGTTCTTGCAGAAGAAAGAGGGTATGATGTCGATTGTGTCTTAGGCATAGACTAAGGTTAGACACATAATATTTTATTCTGAATGAATAAGACAACAAGAGAGAAAGACACTGAAGGAATGCTAGTTTTCCCATTTGGGTTTCTAGGGTAAAATATTTTTGTACTGTGTGTTTTCTTTGTCATTTACTTTATAGCTTAAATATGTCATCTTCTCTTCTACTAGGTTTAGTGTGGAAGTATAATTTCCTAACACTTCGGCCACATGCAGTATCAAATATGGTGAGAACCATAAAAAATCTTGTATCGAGCATTGATAATAATGGTGATGGTGAGTACACAACAACCTTCAGATTGCAAATTTGACACTCCTATCAAATTTTGCACCAATCTAGAAATTTCAACATTGTCCTTTTTACATTTTCTTTGGACTTTTTGTTTTTTAATTATGCCATCATATTGCTGACATGGCATCAAAGTGGTTGTTGATGTGGTTTTAATGTCCACCTATCATACCCTAATGCTGCCATGTCACCATTCTCCTTTTATTTTATTTTGATGCTCCACTTTTACTTTGCATTGGTAATCACAACTCACTTTACTTTGGCGGTCAAATTCATCCTTCATTGGTGACCAAAAGTGACTTTCACATCAACGACTGAAAATATTTTCTCATCGATGATTGAAAACACTTTTCCATTGGTGAACTAAATAAATTTTCCCCATTGGTGAACCGAATAACTTTTCCCATCGTAGAATCAAATAAATTTTCCCATTCACGAACCAAATAATTTTTTCCATCAACAAACCAAACAAATTTTCCTATCGGTGAACTAAATAGTTTTTCCCATCGACAAGACAAATAATTTTTTCACATCGACGAACCAAATAACTTTTCCCATTGGTGAACCAAATGATTTTTCCCATCGATGAACCAAATAATTTTTCCCATTGGAAAACCAAATAATTTTTCCCATCAGTGAACCAAATAACTTTTCCCATTAGCAAACTAAATCATTTTTTCCATCGACGAACCAAATAAATAAATTTTTTTATTTATTTTCCATTGGAAGACCAAATAGATTTTCCCATCAGTGAACCAAATAATTTTTCCCATTAACGAGCCAAACAATTTTTCACATTGGAAAACCCAATAATTTTTCCCATCAGTGAACCAAATAACTTTTCCCATCAACGAACTAAATAATAATTTTTTCCATCAATGAACCAAATATTTTTTGCTGATGATGAACCATTCTAACTTAGATATTTTTAATTTATTCCGAGATGGATTTGGGCCATCAATTTCATGATTAAGTGTGATATGAACCATTGATTTCACCAAACTCATCGTCCTCCATGCCATCACTAACACTATCAATACAAAAATTCTCCCAAAACTCAAAATTTTAAAAAATGTTTAATTTTAAAAAATTTCTTATTTTCAGAAATTTTCTTTTTCTTTTTTGGCCACCATGGAAGATTTGGACTTAGCTTCCTGTGGTCAAATTTGATGCTTATCCTAACAATTCCACATCCCTTTTTTGAATTATGCACATATTTCACCCATAATTTGGGAATTTCGTTCCAATTTCACCATTTTTTGAAATTCTTCATATATACTGAATTCACAGTTTCAACAATTTTCGTCAATTCTCTCTGGTCTCTAGCACATGTAGGTCCATTGTTGAAATATTCTCTTTGATACCAATTTGTAGCATACCCAACCACCCATTTTCCCTTTCGGATGGTGGGGCACTAGAAAATTCTCCAATTTTCCATGAATTCCACCATAAGTACAAACTTAACTTAACTTTGATATGTTAATACGTTATGTCGTTTTATATGATGAAAATATGTAGGCAATATGACATGAAAACTCATGCAATTAGTAGGTAAACAATACATAGTTATAACAACATGTAATTTATTCACATTCATTGCTTCTTTAATAATAAAATACATAGAAATAATGCATCATAAAAGAAATAACCATAACACTTATCTTTTAAGAAGTAAATTTCACCAATTGGCTACATACAAGGGACGTTCCCCCAACATTAGGGATTTCTACTGTAGTTCTCTTAGTAGAAAGAAACCCCAGAGTCAGTGATATGATTCCAAAAGGACAAATGACTCCTATGGCTGGCTAAGCTCCCTCACACAACCCAATACCCAGTAAATTTAAAACATACAAACTCACATAGCTTTTCCAACCACCCAACTCTCTTGCCTATCTTTCACAACCCAAGCGATGGAATCCCCTTCTCTACCCTATAGTCCCTTAGGCAATCCTCATCCTCTCTAGGGCACCAGTGTAGACTATCCAAGAATCTCAATGCTAAGGGCTTTAGGAAATCCAATGATTTGTGGAGTCCCATTCATAACAATCCTATGCTCAAACATCCAAGAAATTTCATATCATATTTACATAATAGTCATCCCCAACCTTTTATTGCAGGAATAACAATCTAATTAGTAGTAAGGGATCCCCTTTAATCCTTTTGTTTTTAATTCGAATGGTGCTAGTTTAGTACAAGATAATGGTGAACTCAGTACATGAAAGAGAGTGAACATTGTTAAAAAAATGAGCGGATAGAATGGTCGAATTCCCCAAACTCAGGGAATTAGTATTCATGCTCAAAACTTGCCTCTTGTCACCTAAGGAACTCCACCTAACTCCCTGACACACATTCCTAGATTGATTTGTCCTTTAGCATAAGTTGAGGTGATGGAAACTTTGGGTTACAATTAAATAAAATATTTTAGGCTTTGGCCCCTTTGAGCCTCCTTAATCCCTTCTCACATTTCTCTCTTGTTGAATCATAGGCCCCCAATATTATCATCCCTATCATATCACAACCAACAATGCATTTTTTTATTAATAACTTTTATATACAATTTACATAGATCGACCCTTGACCATACAATCCAACTCAAAACCTAAATCATATATGTACAATTACATCACAATTCCCGAGGATTAAAATTGGGGTGTTACACGCCTACAAGGTGATTAGTTTTATATGAGAGGATCCTCCCACAAGAATATTTGAAAGCCACTTTTTCTCTTCATAATCAAGAAGATGCATCAAGTGACCTTTCATCTCCCATATTTTTATGGCTTCTCCTAGAAGGCCCCTTGATTTTGTAGCATTTATCCTAGAATTAACCAATTCTTATTGGAATATGGACATGTTATGGGCCAACCAAACTTTCCAACAAATAAATTTGAGAACATGTTTGTTTGTAATTGATCCCTTATAGAATTTGAACCAAAGAGTGAGCATGCATCTCCATGAATTTGGAACTTTGATATTCTGAATGATCCCTGCAAATGAAAACTACCAAAATTGATTGGTAAAGTTGTAATAAAAGAAAATATGATGATGGATTTCATCCTCTATGTGGCACAATGCACATTGTTATGGCCTTTGAATTCTCATTTTCTGAAGGTTATATATAGTCAAAATCTTATTGTGGACCATTACCCAATAAAATATATCAATCTTAGGTAATCCATCATTGTGCCAAACTTGTTTCCATAAAATATATCGTTGAAGAAGAGGCATCGATCACATAGCTTGGGATTAATATCTAGCTTTGACAGAGTAATTCAATTTAACCCAACCTCTCTAACCAGGAACTGAAGGATTATATGGAACACAACCCTCGAGAGAGGTGAGAAGAATAAAGACTAAGGGGGATGAAATTGCTAGAGGCAAGATCGAGGACTAACCAGACCAATGATCATCACTTACTGACCAAGTCAATATGTTAGAATGAGTAAGAAGGCTCAGTATTTCTATCCAAATTATCGAAGGGAGGAGTTCATGCTTGAGTTCTAGAGGAGGGTTCCCCATAATGTCGTCCTTCCAAATATTGATTGATTTACCATTACCTATAACCCAAGTGATTTTATACTACATTAACATCAATACAACTCTGAGTAATTTCTAGACATAGGACCTTTTATTTCTCTCTAGTGGATTGTTTAGACATCTCTTACAATTCCCTTGAAAGTATTTTTTGAGGAGTGTTTTTTTCCACCATTCTAGCTTACCATAAATTAGTCTCCACACTATCTTTACTCCCAATTCCATATTCATGATTGTAGGATATTTGATGCCCAAGTTGCCTCTATCTTCAAGGGATCAAATAATGTTTCAACTGACCAAATGGAACTTTTTTGGGTTTGATTTCCCCTCTTTCCAAAGGAATTTGCAAATTTATTTGAAACTTGTTGCATAAATCTGACTAGAACTATCATGGTTGAACATTAATATACCTAGAGGGTAGAAACCACATATTTTATAAGAACTACCCTACCTTCAAGGTTCAACCACAAAGACCCCCATTGCTAAAATTTAGACTTAATCTTTTTGTTATTCCTTTCCAAGACTGAGTATAGGGGTTGTTGAGTGAGATTGAAATTCCAATATATTTAAAGGAAGCCTATGACTCTTTACAAGGGAATGATAATATTCTAGAAATAACATGAAGGAGCTAAGGTTTGATATTCCAACCATAGATTTGGATTTAACATTTTTTTACTTTACCTCTGGAAGCAATGAGAAAATGATCTTGAACACATTTGAAATTCTCAACAATTATGGTTGAAGTGTATCATCCAAGTAAAATTAGTGTATCATCTGCAAATTGTGAATGGTTAATACTTTTGACTCCTCTGGCTAGTTTTATTCGAAGCAAAATTCCAGTGGTCCTTTTTGATTGCAAATTTTGGCTCAATGCCTTTGCCATTATAATATATAATAATGGGGAAATGGGACATCCCTACGCCAATCCTCTACTACTTTTAAAAAAGTTAGTGGGTCTCCCATTAATTAAAGGTGCAATCCAAGGGCCATTGATACAAGCAGTAACCCACTTAACAAAGTTATTATTAAAACTAAATTTACTCAAAACATCATGAAGGAAAGAGTGCCTTACTTGGTCAAATGCATTGGCCATATCTATTTTAATAATCATTCCTTTGTCCTTATTCTCCTGAATTGAGTGTATTGCCTCTTGAACTAGAATTATGTTGTCTATGATTTGATGTTTCTGCATGAAGCCACCTTGATTATCAAAATTATTTTGGGGAGGAACTTCTTTAGCATGTTTTCCATGATTTTGGTTAGGATTTTATAGGAAGAATTACATAAGGATATTGGATGAAAGATAGAGAATGTCAGTTTATTTGCCTCTTTTGGAATTAGTGCAAGGAAATAAGAATTTTTTCTACCTCATGTTTCTTTTGGATAGGCTATAACATATGCTTCAAATAAAATCTAATTGTATCCTAACAAGACTTAAAAAAGGGATGGAGAAACCATCAATTCCTTGAGATTTGTTAGGAGTTAGACCTCAAATAGCCTTAATAATTTCTTCTTCCTCTATTTATTTATTTAGATCATAATTTTCAACTTTAGAAATCAAATTGGGGATGTTCTCTAGCATCATAGCAGTGGAGTCAGGATTTGCCTCCTCTTGTTCTAAGTACAAATCCTCAAAGTGTTTTTTGGATACCTCCTTGATTGCTGGGAAGTCTCTCAAAGTTGAGCCATATTCTAAAGATATTTATTTGACTTTGTTTTTATGAACTATAACTTTAGCTTGCTAATGAAAGAATGAGGTATTCCTATCCCCAAATTGCAGCCACAGGCTCTCACCATGTGTATATTTCTACATAGGGCTCTTTCTTCTTCGTGATGATGATTTGCAATATATTCCACTTCCATTCTCACTTGGAGAGCTTCAAGTTGGGATCAAATTTGCAATTTTTCCTTTTTCGGGGAGATATATGAGAGATTTTCCCATTCCTTGAGGGATTTTTTTATTGCTTTTAATTTCTCCTCACAAATGAAAGTGGGTGATCCCACAACCTACTTCCCCCATTATTTTGAAATAATCTCCATAACTTTGGGGATCTGAAGCCAAAGAAGACTAAATATGGATGTAAGTTTCCCAAATTCCGAGGATGGAAGGAACTAAATAGAAATCGACTTATGACTAGAGACAACCAATAAGATAATCCTAGAATTTATTATGTTGTTTCTTAGAAATAGGTCACTTTAAATAAGGAAATGGTCCAATATAGCAACAATATGGAATGATCCTATTCTTTTGTTTTGACCATGTGTATTTCCCCTTCACCATCTTGACATCAAATAAATCCCAATCCATCAAGTGGTATTCCATGTTTTCTCTAAAAGGATCCCTGACTAAGTTGCCACCTCTTTTTTCCTTACTATTCAAAATCATATTGAAATCCATAGCCACAATGCTATTCTTAGAAACTTCAAAGTATTTCAAATCCTACAGGGAGAACCAATAGTCCCGCTTTTCTTTATAAGTTACAAGCATATATACATTACAAATATTATAGAGAGTACTTGATTCCTAGTGTACAAGGCATGATAGAACCCAATGTTGCGTTTGATGAGAATATTCCTATTGAAATTATTGAAGAACTATCCTAAAGAGTGAAAATACCTCTTGAATCTCCTCTGGAGCTTATTGTTGTTCCTTCACTCCTTTTTCTAATGTGTTTTTCCAAGATTTAACATTTCCATTTCCTCAAGCTTGGTCTCCTAGAGTAGGAGGATAACTGTTTTTTATGATTTTATTAAATATTTTGTGGCTTCCTCTTTAAACATACTACCCATTCCTTAGCAATTCTAGGAGACAATATTCATTATTTAATAGATGAGGATTTATGACCTCCACCCTATGGTAGAGCATTGAGTCTTGGGTTCTTTTCACTATGGGTTTCATCTCCCAACGATTTTTCAATGGTGGATTGAATACCCAATATTTTCTCCTTGTTTGTTGCTTCTTCCCTTTTTTCTTTTCCTATCTTTCTATATGCATTTTTGGGTTACATCTTTTATTCTTCCTCCTCCTCTTCCAATTGTTGATGGGATTTTTTCCTTGTTGGGATGCCTAAAGAAAGCTCAGGATTATCGGATATATCGTTAATTTCCTCCTAGAGGTTTAAAAGGAGGTTATCATTGACTAATGAAGAGGGGTTAGTTTAAGATCCAATGAAAATAAACGATCTGGTAGGAAAAAAGGATGTGGATGTTTTGACTAAGGGAGATGTAATAATCCTAGTTTGACCCCCAATTGTATATGTATGTGTACATATGATATTTTATGCTAGTTATCCAATATGTTTTGGGATAGAGTTCCTGTGTATATATATTTTGGGCCGGAGTGTCTATGTGATATTAGAATGAAGAGCATGTATGTTGAAGTGTTGATGAGCCAAACATTGTACATTGTAATCACACTCATACATAGTAATAAAAATGCATCACAACTGAAGAACAAGTCAAACAAAAGTGTATGGTGGGCTAGGACTCGTGAGAGGGAAAGATGTCTTAAGGAAAGGGGCTAAACCAAAGAATATAACACTATATTCCTAAGTCTTAAGTCTAAGTATTATTTCATGATTATATCCCAAGTTTCATAAGGAAGGGAAATAAACTCCCTAGTGGTGGGAAGGTGGTTACATGGGTGCCACTTTCAAGTTTAATCCATGCATATATAATATTTGTTTTCAATGAAAAATGCACCATTTCAATCATTATTGTGAGCTCTAGTGGGGTGTGATCATGGGGAGCCACTAAGACCCTATGACTTGAGTTCTTTGAGGATTCTAGGTGAATCTCACGTGATTACTGGCAAAAATTCTCCATGGGTTTCCTTGGAGAAGGATGGATCCCTGGAGAGATAATTGTCTGGGATATGTTTCCTTT
>ML854812.1:8882-20664 GCA_009831015.1 Picea engelmannii | reverse complement strand
GTATTGATAACCAGGTTCCCTGCTAGCTTTGACCTAACAGAAAACAAAACAGACAAAGAAACAGAAAATTTATTCCTTAACTACCCAAAAACCTTTCTTGAATCTGGAAACCCTAAGAGTAAAATCGTTCCCCAGTGGAGTCGCCAATTATGTTGTTGGGAAATATTACCCTACGGACTAACAAGCTAGGGCTTAAAATTGCATGCAGATCATGACCCTTAAGAAATTACTTTTAATCTACCACCTCAAACCTCAAACTCTTTTTCACATGAAAACATGGAAAGAACCTACTAACCTTTTTCTATCGACGTTTGATGTAGATCCTCCGTTGCGCTTTATCCGCTTTCTCTCGCTGCTCCTTCCAAAGACAATCTTGCAATCAAGACAAAACACTATGCATGCATGCTATTCTTCTATCTACAGGTTAGAAATTAAGCACAAATCAAATAAAACATATATCACTCGTGCATTGGGACGGGAAAAGTATTATTTATTAATCTCAAGATGAATCAACTTACAATAGTGATAGAGACCGGCCACCGTTCCTCGATCCTGATCCTGGGCTCCTCCTCTTCTTTGTCCTCCAAATACTTTGCTTGAATTCTGTTTAGGCTTAAGAAAATGCTAAAGGGTTGGGACAAATGGATTCGGCAATTGGGCAGAGTTTCTTTGCTATCTTTTTTTCTCCTCCAAATAGTACCCCTACCCCTTCTTTTATAGGCTAGAAGGAGCTAGGGTTTTGGACGAACTCTCGGCTATGCATGGCTGGGAGTTCCAGTTAACTGACCCAAAGCTTTTCGTCCCGTCGGCAACTTTCCTGTTTTTGTGCTTTGTTAGGTAAACGCGGGTTGTAGTGGTCCAGACAGCGTTCCAACGCGCCCAGTAATAAGCCTGACAACGTTCCAACGCACCCAATGATGGGTTAGGGCGCGGGTTACTTGTTTTAAGAGGTTTTTTAAGAGTCTGTTCAGCATGGATTTGGCAATGAAGGGAAATGAGTTGGCCTGATGTCAGGTAAGCATGGATGGTGCAATTTAGGGTTATAACACCCCCCCCCTACTATGGTGATGGAAGTTGCAAAGCAGAGGAGGAGATTCCTCCAAGATGGCAGCTGGAGAACAATGTAGCAACAACTAAGGATATCACCACAGGGGCTACCAACGAAGCTGGAAAGGAGGAGGAGGAGGAACAACCACAGCATTTCACCAACTCTTGTGGAGGAGCACCTTTAACTCCTCTTTGATATTAGGAAGAAACAAGATGACCAGGTGCACTCACAAAGCATCCTCAACCAACAGATGGATATCTTGTTTGATGTGCTAATGGATGATCCTGTGTGCGCCAAATGCCCAACTTGCAGCCAGTGGTTCACCCCGGTCTACACAATACATGGAAAACCAGGCCCAACTATGGATTGATATCTCCAAGTTTCAGTTTTTTTTCTATTTCAGTTGCAGAGTCATTGGTCTAGCGTACCACGACAACAAGATAGATGAACTAGTAGTTTTTTCTTATTATGTATGTGTAGTTTTATTCATGGAAGCTCTGTCTATAGCTATCCTTAGCATAAGTTTGCAGAACATGGTTCGCATCTTTTTGTTTTCGCAAACATACTGTAATTTTCTGTGTAAACATTTTAGTTCCAACAAGGGCTAGAACTCAGAAGGATGTGTCAATCTCTGAACATCAAGGACCACATGTTCTGGTTTCCCACTTGTGGCAGAATAGGTGGCTAACACTTGTCACTATATAGCATATAGAAGTCATTAATACAAGGTTCTACACTTTTATTTAAAAAAAAATATTTTTAGTTTTCTTTTAATTTATTTTTTTAGGTTTTTTCATTAAAAAAATCAAATTTTTTAAATTGTATTTTGTGATTTTTTAATCAATTTTGTAAAAATTGATAAAAATAAATAAATAAACTTTTCTTAAACTTTTTTTTAATTTATGTTTGTGAAATTTTTTTAGGGTGTCTTTGTTTTTTGTTTTTTTTTTTAACTTCTTCCTTTAAAAAGAAAAATTCAAGTTTTTTATTTTATTTGTCTATATATTTATTTTTAAAAAGAATTATCTTATATGTGTGTGTGTTTTCCCATTATTTTAGTGTTTTCCATGTATATTTGTTTTTTATCTTATTAATTAATTAATTATTTTTTTCTTTTTTATGATTTTGGTTGCAAAAGTATTAATTTTTTAGGTCATTGTTTCAAAAATGTTGTCATTTTAAGCCTGAAATATAAAGAAAATGTGTTACTTGTAAAATCACATTTTAATTTGGAAGGTGGTGTTGAGGTTTTTCTCCACAACTTTATCAATTGTTGAGGTCATGGTTTCAAATAAGTTGTAATCTTAACCCCGAAAAATGGGGATGCTACTACTCGCACCACTTTTTATTTTGGGAGTTGACTTTAAGGTTTTTATTCAAGACTGTACTAGTTTTCAAGGCCACAATTTCAAACAAGTCATAATTTTAACCCCAAAGAAAAGTGGTGATGCTAGGAGCACCACTTTTTTATTCAAGGGTCAATTTTAAGGATTTTGTTTGCAACTTTATAGATCATTGTTACAAAATTTTATAATTTTAACCCTAAAATGGAAAGGGTGATACTGGTAACACCACTTTTAAAATGGGGATAAGAATATCCATTAAATGCAACCTCTACAAAAATGAGAACTCTCGAGGATTCTCATCAAGTTGCTAACTATGTTGATATTTTAAGTGTAAGTTTGGGAACTTATAAGATGTATTTATCCACAATGGACTTCACAGCTTTAGTGAATTGTTGCTTTATTGATTTTCATATTGTTAAGTAGTAGATTGTGTTAATGAAATCATATTAGCACATCAATATTTCATGGCACTTTAATGATCTAGAAGAGTTTGGACTCTTGTTGAGAAGAAGCTAACACTTGTGTTGAGTGGGAAGAGTTTGGGATTGTCTCAAAATGATAATTTTAAGAAGATTGCACAAGATGTAGGGATTTTTCTAAAAGAAAGATGATGCATTTGGGATAGTGCTTAAGAAATACTTTCCACTGATTGATGAAGTTTGGGATCTAGTTGTGAAATTGGAAGCTTAGTGTTAATTGGAAGAGAATGGGCTCTACATAAAATATAGCACTTGTAATGATTGGAAAGAGCTTGGGTTCTTGTTGTGCGAAAAAGATGACACTCATAATTATTTGAAAGAGTTATGGCTCTTGTTATGTGAAAGAGATGGCACTTGTAATGATTTGATCAATCGATTACGTTTGTATGGTATAGTCTTGTGTGTAGTGAATGCCACCTTGATTACCCATTGGTGTGCTTGTATTATGCATGAACAATATATTGTTGAATTTTATTTTATTTTAAAATGAGTGTTTTCAATGACTAGTGTTGAGTGTAGAAAGGGTGCTACACAACGGTGTTACTGCCCAAACTAGCAGGCCCTTGGGGGTGTTCTATGGAAATAACATGATAGTGGAAATGCCACATTGTCACCTTAGTAAAATCTCCCATTCATTTTATGCCACTTCCTAGAGGCTAAAGGGGGTATCTCAATCCTTCCAACTACACACCTCAATATACATTAGATAGACCAGTTTCTTAGTAACCAAATGCCTTTAGAGTATTCAACCAAGGGTTAGGAAAATAAAGATACAATATAAAGAGGGTTACAAGCTACTTACAAGAGTGATGAGATCTGAAATAAATATTCTATAGCAAAAAAATACAAACCAACACTAAATAAATCACTCTTAGGGTGGGGGAAATGATGTTTCCTACCACAAAAGAGTGAGATTTCACCATACAATACAAGAATAAATGTTATACATGTATTACCACTTGTTTTATTGCTGTAAATGGACAATATTTCTACTGTACTAAATTTCCAAAATCTGAAATAAGAAATTTAACATAGAAAATTGCAGATTTTGACCATAAAAAGTGACCCAAGAGTGTTTAAAAGAACTTGGGATGAAAATAATTGGGCACCTTTTGTTGAGGAAATGATACATAAATATTAAATAATCCCAACAACAAACTAATGCAAGTACAATTGAATATAATTATCCAAGAAATTACTTCAATCTTGCAAAATTGGTGGTGAACCCCCCTAGGGTTTCACTGAAAATATCCAAAATTAAATATAACATCAATGAACCACTTAGGATATGTATTTCATAATTATAATGTGTTAGATAAACTTAATAAACAATTCCAAATTAAAATATAAAATAGGGTAGGGTTAGATTTCACCTTTTGGGGTCAAACCCTAGCTCTAGGGTTCACCAATTCTGATTTGTATCGTTGTAATTAATTTCCAGAATTGATAAAAACCTTAAATCATCCACAAGAATGGTAGATAACACAATGAGGCACAATCCAATAGATTTTATTTTCCTCCTAGGGTTAGAAAATCATCAATTTGGCATAAACCCTTGAATAAAGATGTCTAGAAAATAAAAGTAAATTGTTAACTTTACTCTAGACAATGAAATAAAAGTTTTTGACAGTGTATATCTTTTATATTTTTGTATTTTATAAGACATAAAAGAAAATAATAAAAAATTTAGGGTTTTGATTAGTGAATGTTAGGGGTTAGGGCTTAGCCTTATCTCCACTCGGGATTTAAGAATTGGTTATCCATGTTTATGGATTAAAATGAGACTAGGGCCACAAGGCTAGTAATCTCTTGTCTAATCAAGACAAACCATGAAAACCAAGGCCCTATAAGAAGGGTTTCCACAAGGGAATATCCTTCACCAACAAGATCAACAAAAGACTTGAAAATAATACTTAAAACACTTGCCAAGGAGTATAGAATTAATCAAGACAAGAGATGAGAACTTACCAAATTGTTTCAGGGAAGAGGAATAGATATAAACCCTAGACATCCTCCCTCCAAGTATTTCATAACTCCTCAATGGACCAATCTTTCTAATTTATGTATAATCTTGAAGTATTTCACAATAGCCTTTAAAAATTACCAAGAAGAATAACCAAGAATGATAAAGCTTCAAAAATTGACACCAAGAAAACACCAAGTAAAGATCTTCTATTAAATGGCTCCAATAATGATCTAAAACAATTCACAACAAAATGAGTGAGAGGAATGCTTGTATTTATAGATGAGGCTCTCAACTCCTATCCACTCTTTATTCCCAAAAATTAGGCTAAAGAATAAAATAAAATGACTTGTCATCCACACAAACTGGAGACTAAGTAAAAAATACAATTAAATGATGTTTTACATGTTTACAACCCTCATAAAGGGGATGACTTCAACAAAATGTGCTCCAAAAATGATCAAATAATGTCCATAAATCCTTGAAATATGTCTCCAAATCTTGACCATGTCCATAACTAAGGTCAACGAACCTCCATGAAGCATGGAAGTGACCCTCCAGGTCAAACAAATGGGCCATAAAACCCCCAAAACAAGAATGACGTCAAGATTCTAAGAGAACCTTTTTGGTACAATGTTCCACTTGAAGAGGTTTGGGGAGGGTTTAAAACGTGATATGCCTCAAAAAATGTGCAACCGAGTAGTCTTGTGGAGAACAATATCCAAAGGTCCAAGTGTGGTACATACATGAGAAAGAAAGGGTCCATGTGGGTAAGGTGTACTAAACCATGGGTGTGAGAACCCTTACAAAGTGCAATCACCTTTTACATAGAAAAAAAATAAGTGAATAGTTAGGGCCCCGTAAATCATGTATCCTAGTAGATCCACCTCAGAGTGCTCGCATACCTACCTAGGACAAAAATGCTCGACATCAAAGGGAGTTACCACCTCCAAAGGGGTAGTTGAAGCAATTAACCAAGCACCCTGAGAATGGGGACTAAAAGGACGTGCCATGATCATCCACCTAAGGGAATTTTGGTAACCCCTAAGTACATCAAAATCGTCCCATCATGGCCACATACAAAGAAATAATCACACTTTGGGCATATCATAGTAGTCACATCTAGTGAAAAAATATAGGGTACACTGTAGAGAATTTGGGGTGTAAAAAATGGTATTAGAGCCAAGGTCATAAACTTGGGTCTATGGAGCTACATGTTAACTACATTATTGAATCATTTACTATTTATATGCATGATGATTCTTATATAACTGATCTATTGATGTGATCATTTTGACTATTATGATATGGTTCACACAAGGAACAAGGGTGTACCACCACCACCTCCTCCATCTCCTCCACCTTCTCTACCTTTTCCACCACCTGCATATCAAAGTGGTGATCAATGCCATGTTAAAATGGGAGAAATGGGAGATTTGATGCAATACTCATAGAGGGTCACTAAGGAACTGACAAATAAGATTTATGAGGTAGGCATTTTTGGTAGTAGAAATCACTTTGGACTTAGCACCTTTGACCAAGGAGGAGGACCTTGAAATCCTCCCAACGATGACCTTAATTGTGATCATCAAATGGTGAAGTTACCCAAGTTTGTGGGTATTACTAAGGGAGACATGGTCAATACATCGTGGTAAAACAATACCTTGTTCTCTGCTTTGAAGGACTACTCTAATAACACGTAGGATAGGTTTGTTGTTTACCAACTCAAGGGTAGTTCCTTACTTCGAGGGAGGAATATTGGAAGTACAAGTGGTTCTCCAACATCATATTATTGGATAAATTGATGAGAATTTATGCAAAGGGTATCTCTCTCAGGACTACTCAGAGTGATAATTGAAGGAATTCAATTCTCTTAGATAGGGAAACTAATTAATAATTGGGCAAGAGGTACTATTTATGGAACTACTTATATATGCTATGTTAGCACTAGAAGTTGATCTTGGACTACTCAAGTACAAACCTATCACATCATGAATAAAAATGTTTGATTGGATAATTTGGGTTTTTAGGTTTTGTGAGTGGGGCAGGGAAGGTAGTCCATTGGGCATGGAGTCAAATGATCATGCATATAATATGAGTTTTTGGCAATGGAAATCAGTGGAACAGAGGCGAGGTAGAAACTGTTTACAGAGAGAAGGATTCATAAGTGTATGATAGCATAATAGAGAGAAAACATATTAATATATGAAGAGAACTTAGCAATGAGTGAATTCTAAATATATATCAATGGAAAGAGATCATTAGGATAGAGCATCTAGGAAAAGGATGAATTTTGAACCTTTCAGATCTCTGCAAGACAATAATCTATAACCATTTGTATAATAGAGCATCTTACAAAAGGATGAGTTCCATGACATGAAATAGATATAAATCAAGAAGAATGGGAATGAAATTGAATGGAAAAACTAAGCAATAAAACATACTCTGCAAACAACATCACAAGAATCTCTGATCCTGATAAGCCATGCCTCTGCACTCCTTTATTAAACTGAAAATGAAAGTTGCAGCCAAACAGGGCACTACTCTCATGCTTCCCCCCTCCTCCTATTGTATCCCTTTACATGTGCATATATAAAAAGAGATGCCCTCAGCCCTCAAGACTCAAGTCATCAATCTTTGTTTCAAAAAATAGAAAATTGTTACAAGGACTGACACATGTAAACACTAACTACTTCCAAAAAACTAGTTAAACAGAAAACATTGTAAGTAAAAAGAAGTTGCTTGAATTGTCTCGAGTACCAAAGATGTTGCCTGAAAAACTGGAAAAATCTGCCACCCGTAGATGCTAGAACACTGTATCATGTAAATGATCTTTTTGTAGCACCTGAAAATTTTGTAGTGCACCTCTTAATTTCGTAGCACACTGGTTTTTTTGGCCCCTCCTCGTGGGATTCTAATATGACTCTGTCATCTGTGTATTTTCCTCCTCTACCCAGGCCAGACATAATACAATGTCGAGGTCTATTTATTTCTTTCACTGTGTCCCTTTTGGGTACAATGCTTGCACCTCTACAACTGTATTTTTCTTAAAATTGTTCATCGATTTCTTTCAATGCCTTCATATACCTCTATAGTATTTTCACTTAATGATTACAAGAATAGTCTTACTGGACACGAATCCTGCTTGCCTCTACAAATCTCACATGATAAAAATAAGGGTGGGCCATTGTTTATTTTGCAGTAGGTCTTTCTTAGTGATCAAATCTAAGCATTTATGGGATGATAAAATCCTGCAAGCTCCCAATTTATGAAACAAAGTTTCTTCTTCTTATCATGACATTATATGGCTTAACATCACAATGCATGATTCCCTGGCAGTGACAGTAATCTAAATCTTTCATAAGCTCATAGATGTAATATAGAAAAATCAAATAACATTAGATAAAGGATTTTGAAATCAGTGCGTTTTATAGATAGTTGCACTTTAGTTGAAAAGAATTCATGTGTTTCATCTGCCTCCTATTCACTTAAAAACAGAGCTGCAACAAAAGTGATAAAACAAAATATCAAAAATCCTGAACCCTATTTCTTCTAGATAATTTCTCCCATCCTAAAGATTTAAATAGATGCATGCAGCAACCTCTGGAAATCAAGCGAAATATCCCAAGGCTATAACCCATTGGTGTTCTTGCTAGATCTAACAACTAACAAATTGATTATGATTACTGTGACTAGAGATATCGGCCTTCCTCTTTCATACTCGACACCTCAGACTGCAAACAATGGTTCCTTTTATGATTGATGAGTTGTGGCAAGAGGAGCCATGTCACAAGCTTCTCCTCCTGCCCTCTTTAACCTAGCGCATGGGTGCTCTGTGTTGGGCTTGGTATATCGACATATGGCATAACTCGTGGCTTTACGCATATGACATAACTTTTGGCTTGAGCTTTAATGTAGATTGACTCGTGGTTGTACAATATTTGAAAGGAGGATGTTGGGAATGTGGGGGACCTCACTTTGAGACACTATCTTCAAACAAATTCAAAGCCTCAACCAATCTTGAGTCGAGGAAATGTCAGATACATGGGTAGAGCCCATCGAATTCAATCCATTATAAAAAAAGTGTCAGGTGGAGCTCCAGTTTTCAGTTCTAGATAACTCATGTAAACTTAATCATATTAATCTTTCTATTGTAATAGATCCTAGTGTTACCAAGGGATTTATTTCCATTGCTGCATTGTTTAGATGTGATGTAATGACAATAGAGCAAAGTGATTTTGATATGGTTGAGATGGATTATGGAGTGAATCAAGGGCTTGGTTCCAAGGTGAGGGAATGCAACCTTGAGCTTTGGATATGTATCACTTGGATTGATTTATATTTGACTACCATATATCATATGATATGATTGTAAGCAAGCAGTGGATGGAATCTAATAGGGCTTGTTATCCCCATTTTGTTGATAACTAAGGAGATCATGTCTCGAGGCCCTCAGGTTGAATATATGGAGTGTTGAGAGACTACATTACCAGCAGTACCGTTTTTCACAGATGGAAAACCCACTCACCACCACAGATGGTCACAGCTTTGCAGATGACATCCACCACACCAGCTGGCTTTAGAAAGGCAGTGGGCCTTTATCCATGAGGTACAAGTCAGTGTTATGGTGAGAATCATTTCAATATTTAAGCCATTTGATTATGTTGTATCTTATATTGCTCTATATTCCATGATATGTGCTTGGACATTACGACTTTTTCCCTGCTTCACCTTGGTGGTTGACATTGTGTCCTAGTGAGTGGTTTTCCTTGGGGATGGGTTTGCTCGTGGTAACTCCTTTAATGATCCATTGTACCTTTCTCGACCATACTTACCATTTTCCATCATTATTTCCCTCCATTTCCTTATCTCTTGGGATTTTAGGGTGTATTGACCCAAGAAGGAGTTGACCCTCATTCTATGGGAAGAGGGGCTAAAGGCCTAGAGGGGTTGGTGTTGGGTAAAATAAAAAAGCCTTATATCAACCTTCCAGATGCTTCTCCCATGGATCACCCAAGAAAGCAATGAAACACTAATCTTTGAAATAAGGGGACCCACAATATGATAAAGAATGCTTAAAAGGTTAGTTGAAGGATAGGAGCTCTCATCACAAGTCGACCTATCCCATCCATAGATATCTAGTGGTAAGAAATTTTCATCATCTGGTCACCAAACCAAGGAAATGGCTCTCAGTTGCATGGCTGAGAGAAAGGGGGTCTCATCACGAACCAACCTTCTCATTTCCATTAGGTGTTTGTGGGTGACATTTCCACCACCTGGACACCATGCTAGGGCAGTGACCTTCAACCGCTCCTTATGCTATATTGAAAGAAAATAAAGAAAGAAAGATAAAAGGCAATTGATGGTCTTGGAAAAAGTGCATTGCGGATGAAGATGCCACTCACCCTCTACAAAGGACCCTCTGAATGAGACACTACAACCCTTTGTATGTCATGATCCCTATGTCCATTGAGTCTTGACCCCTACCACCTCATCCACTTTACATGACTTAGAGAGGGATATCTTGGAAGTTATCCTTGACCTAGGGAAAAACCTACCCAATAGGACACATCATCAACCCTCCCATATTTAAGCTTGACAAGTCGCATAGTGTCTTTGAGTTGTTAATTGTTTGATATAGTAATCCTTGATGCACATGATTAGATGAATTATTTATTGATTGGATTCACTTATCATGATGTTATGACTTGAAATCCTTGGAGGGTGTGCTCATTTGTCTTTGCAGGACATAGTTGGTGGACAGTTTTGGGAGAACAAGCCTAGTTTGGGCTTCCATGGGGTTACAAGCCCACAGGTTGGATGTTAGGGACCCGCATGCCAGATGTGAGAGATCACACTTGAACGACCTTGATGATGACTTGGGAAACCTAGCCCAACCCTTACTTGCCAAACGACTTTCCCAGGATGGGAAAAACGTTCCATTTTTTATCTTGATGTCATGCTTTGGGGGCTAGGGCATGGTCGTGAGGTGTCACTCTTTGACACATGGACGTTTGAGGAGGTGAAGGGTCTTCACCATGATGAGAGTGCTTAGATGCTTGACATGTGGCCTTTGGAGGCCTACCCATGCTTCTCCAACACCAACGACTTCCTCAAAGTGGAAAAATGTCCCCTAAAGGGGTGACGTCCTCCTAAATTAGGGTTTTATTTGTGCAAAAAGTGAATTTTTCAATGAATTTTTTAATATTACTTTGTTAAGGGGGCAAGATTAGGGTTGTTGACCCCTAACATTTTGTTTTACTCCTTATTTTTTGGACAAGATATGTTAGCTACATTTTGTATAAATAGAGATCATAAGATCTCATTTTAATTATAACTCTCCCTCTTGTGAGAGACTTGGTCTGAAATTTTCAACCCTCTTGGATATTTTATCTCTTGTGCACTTGTGTATGGCTATACTTGTGAATGGTTGATGGAAGAAGTGATGTTCTAGCCTTGGAAGGTTATTCTATTTCTATTGTGGTGGATTATCTTAGCATTTTTCCTTGAATTGGTATGTTTTTTACTTTCTTGCTATGATTTGTTTCAAGTCAAGGTTATTGTGCTAGGAACTAGGTGGGAAGTATAAGGGCATATACCTCCACCTTAGTCTTCATCACTTTATGCTTCATCTTATTTCTTATACAAGGGTTTTCTAAGAGAAGTATAAGGGCATACACTATCTTAGCCTAAACCCTAGCCTAGAGAAACTTTCCTTGGGAAGTAAAAGGGATTACACTCCCAAGGAGGCAGCTTCTCTAAGCTCCTTTGACTCCATTAACCCAATATTAAATGTTGAAATAATGTAACTGCAAAGAGTATTCTTATTCTTATTGTTATTTCATTCATAGGATTAATCCCCATTGTGGATTAATCATGTCGGTAATTGTATTATGACCAAATCCCCTTTTGCGGATTGGTCAATGGACAATTATAATAGGCAGAA
>WSFP011386832.1:0-28678 GCA_009831015.1 Picea engelmannii | reverse complement strand
ATTCTCGTGAGTTCATTCACTATGTATTTTACAGTTCTGTACATTTCGCTCATTAATAGAATTTGTGTGTTATTGTATCTTTGTGTTTATTGTTACATCTCTACTATATCTCTTTCATATTATTGGATATTTGATATATCTTTGTACATTTTTTTATTAGATCTCCACTCTCATTTTGTGCCGAAAATAATCTGGATCGATGGTATTAGAGAAGGCTTCTCTTGATCTCTTTTCAGAGCATGTCCCTGACGAGGTTCGTGTATAGAAAGTTGGGTATTGAGCTTGTCTCTCTTGATGAAAATCACTCTCACATGCCGAAGAAACCCTCCATGGTGGAAGAAAAGAAAAATTACAGAGAAGATGATTCTATTAATATGTTGCTTGAGCAAGCTCTCACGCGACAGAGGGACGAAATGATGGAGTATTTTTCCCATATCCTTCAATGCCTATCAATAAAATCAGCATGTCTTCATCAAGAAACCACTTTGGAACCACCTCTCCTTTCAAGGTACAAGTCAATTTATATATTCCCTTATTTGAAGGACAGGTATATGCAAATGCCCTAGATAAATGGTTAAATCTGCTAGAAGGTTATTTCTTTGTTCACAATTTCTTCGACAAGGAAAATATCACCTTTGCACTCCTTAAGTCTTTCCACCATGTCAAACATCGGTGGGAAACTTACGAGGAGAAAATTTCCATAGAGGATTCTAGAATATATGGGGCCGAGCCCACTTGGGATTTTTTTGTGGATGCAATCAAGGAACAATATTACCATGCTGGTAACTATGATGACCAATACATGAGATGGACCATGTTGCATCAAGAGAGGGGCTAAGTAGTTTTAGGGTTCACCAATACCTTCCATACCTTGCACACCAAGCTAGGTATCAAATATTTTGAGCGACATTTGGTTCTGAAATACTGTGGGGCTCTACACAGATACATTCAAACTGAAATAGATTTTCTGGAAATCTCATCACCGGGTGTCGCTTATCGATATTTTTTTAAAATCGAGCATAAATTTAAGCACCAGAACAAGCGAGATTTTGGGTCTGAAAATCCGCAACAACCAAAGAATGGTAAAGATGTCCCTAATAACCATCCTTCAGAAAACCAATCCAAGCCACATGAAAAGAAGGGTAACAGGAAGGCAAGAAGGACACTAGAAAGTGGTGTGATTTCCACAAAATCCCCTGGCACAACAATGATGAATGTCGCTCAAAACAATCATTGGTGGAAAATATCAACGACAAGGAGTTGAACCCTGATTCAGAATATGATATATAAAATAATGGGAAAAGAAAGATCATCGACGCAGACTCCACTGCTACTATCGTGACCGCAACAATTCAACCAGAAGAACCAACAGATCCTGAAGAGGGGGAGCACCTTTTCCATTCACAGATGTGGGTGAAGGGGACCCAACTGCATTTTATTGTTGATAGCGGAATCCAAAACAACCTCATCTCAGCAGAGGTCATCAAACAGTTGGGATTGTCAAAAACACCACACCTGCAACCATAAAACATAGGATGGCTTCGCCAAGGATGAGATATTTGTGTGATCCAGCAATGTCGATTTTCATACGGCATCCATCCCTTCAAGGATGAGGTATTATGTGATGTTTCCCTATTGGATGTCTGTGATGTTCTCTTGGACCAACCATATATGTGGAAGCACCATGCTATCTATGAGTCTCGACCTTGTAGTGTCATTATTACTCCGGGGTTATATCTACAGGATACCAGAGGTAGTTCTGACTACTATCCCACCTAAATAGTGTCGCAAGGTAGTATTTCATACTACAAAATTTAGTTTCTTTACATTTTGCTCAAAAGGTGAACATAAGAACACCACTACAACCTTAGTCCAAGCACCTTCTATACAACAGAAGCAAGTCGACAATATTGAAGAAAATCACAAGGATTCTTTCGGCACATAGTCATCTCATGTATCCAAACTGGTTAAAAAGTTCCAACTCTTCTAGCCATAGGTTTGTGACAGCCTTCAACAATCTAAGCAACACAACTTCTCCAATAAGGTAAGAAACTCCTCAAGATGAAGATTTAGCAAACGCTTTTCCCTCTCCCCTAGGAACTCAACACAATGGAGACCATTTCTTCCTAAGGAGGGAGGATTTATCCAAGTGGATATCGGTGGTCACCCACCTATTCCAACTGGCTCAAAATAGTCTTCTGGCAATTTACTAGTTTTAGCAATTTTTTGGTTCCTAAACTTTCAGGGCCATTTTGAGGGCTTAAATGAAGTTTTTTCGGGATTGAGCAAATCAATGACAACCAAAGGCTCTTATTGAGCCCCAAAAATGAATCTCCTCGATGATACCTTTCTAATGAGCTATCGTGCACCCCAAACAAATATCGTATGCCAAAGTTACGCCCCCAAGAAGTTGATACACCAAAATACCCAAAACGGGGTCCACAAAATTGTTGGATTTTCATCTTTCGGGGTTAGGGTTTTGGATTTTATTTATGTTAAAAAATCCTTTGGATCCTCATTGTAATAATAATCTTCTCTTTTTTTTTAGCCCACAGGGGTGCGATCTAGTGGCCAACGGACGTACTGTTAAGGCATTCGTGTTGCTAAGCAAGTCATGAGTTCAAACCTCGTCTTATATGGAGGCCAGGCTTGCGGGCGGTGTGGTTCTCCCTAGGGGTTATAAGGCAGCCTTCAGGGATTTGACCCCGTGTCACGTGGTATCCATATACCACCATAATTACCGATTCCCCTAGATACAAAAAAAAAAAAAAACAATCATCTTCTTTTGAATGAGTGTAGCCATCACATCTCTTCTCAGAGATGAGCTACCACCATTCTAGCAAGTTCATTCACTCTGTATTTTACAGTTATATATATATTTCACTCATTAATATAAATTGTGTATTATTGTATCTTTTTGTTTATTGTTACATGTATGTTATATCTGTGTCATATTATTGGATATCTGATATATCTTTGTACATTTATTTATTATATCTCTGCTTGCATTCCGTGCCAAAAATAATATGGATCACCGTGACCTTCATTAAAAATAAATATAATCAAATACCTGAATGAAGTTGTAAGTTATTGCACTATAATCCCCTCTTTTTTTTCTCTTGGTTGCAAAAAATGACACCTAAATCGGATAGTGTATCAAAAGGTTATGGAATTTTGAACTCAAGCTCTTGTTGTTTCTTGCGAGTAAAAGTACACTTAGAAATTTTTTCGATTTGTCTTCCTACATACCGAAGGAGATGATGGGAACATGTCTAGTACATACTGGAAGACTTGCTAGAAACTCCCTTGGAACTTTTTGAAAACTCCTCTATATGTTTTTGAAATGAGCTTCGGTTTACATCGTAGGAGTTCGTTCAATGTGCTCTAATTTACATCGGAGGAGTTTGTTTAAAGAGGTTTGGTTTATATTGGAGGAGTTCATTTAAATTTATCTGTTTTATACCAGAGGAGTTCATTTAAGGTGATTCATTTTACACTAGAGGAGTTCATTTAAAGTGCTTCGGTTTATACTGGAGGAGTTCCCACAAACTTCTCTAAAATAGAGACAGGACCCTACCAAATTTCTATTCATATTTTGGCCATAACTTTTGAATCAGATGTTCATTTCACAAGTTCCTTATACCATTGGAAAGGTCTTTCTGAGATATACAACTTCAAAATTATATGATTTGAGAAACTCCTCACCAATTTTATAAAATTTTAAGGATTAATATCTAGCACCTTGTCAATATCCCTGAGGAACACAACACATCAACCATGAGAAAAGGAACCGGGGATTGAATTTAGGGAAGCTTATACAAATTTAAATTAATTAATATTTCAGTTTTATAGGTTTGAATGCTTGGTTTTAATAGTTTATTTTGAAGTTACTTTGAGGTCACTCATTTGTTGCATGTTGAATGGTGTCGAGTACCAATGCCAAGGGGAGGTCATATTTAGCATTCTCACGATGCGATCTACAACCAAGAACAATATAGAAATGAAAGAAACATCAATTATCACAACAATGGGGAGAAATGAAGGAGTTTGAACCCTATGATGATCGAATCTCCTAATGTCCAAGCCAGTCATTACGGTGGGAGATGTGCACTATAGCTGAAATCGATGATGGCCCACCAGCGCTAAAAGAGAAATCTGAAATGTAACTACTATTTGTGGTCCCTCGTCATCACAAATGGGATAAGGATAAAAATTGGTAAATGAAAGGTCACGGAGGAAGGTGGAAGGACAAGAGTCATATTGAACTTCAATAAATACTAGAATTGTATCCAAAGAAAGGGATTTTTGACTCTTTAAGCATTTTATATTTTCTGAAATGTTTTGGGAATAAAGTGTTAAATAAAATTGAGAAGCCTTCCTTGGACCATTCATGTACTATTACATAAAATTTTAATGAGGAGAATCCAATTTTTCCAAGTGATTTTCTGGAGAGCTATGATTCTTGTGTTGGACATATTGCGGACTATTCCTTTGCATTTTTCTCAACACTCAGGTTGTGTAAGAATGCACTTCTTGGTGTAGACTATTCTTATGTATGATGATTGCATTATTATTTATGTTATTCATAGAATATTTGACTAAATTCATGGGAATAGAACTATAAACAATTTTTCAATGCTAGAATATTATGTATTTGCAGTTGTTTATTCATGTTGTTGCCTCTTCTTTGTGTGAACTATTTCATGGGCCCTCGATAGGAGCATGGTTGGTTATATGTTTACTTTTTGGTTTCCTTAGTGTATTCCAAACACATGCATTTTAGATTAGTTGCATTTCATTCTTTAGCTTAGGAAACCTTCATCGGCGGACCGGGCCACAATCAGCAAAACCAAAACCAGAAATGGTTGCTAGGCCAGAATCCGGATGGCTATTCCAAATAGTGAGAGGTTTAATTGGGGATTCTTATCGAGGCTAACCCATACTATTGACAAAGGGTGATTTTAGCCGCGTCAACAGAATTGGCACTAGAAGGAGGGTCGGATGATTAGCCTACCCATGTGGAGTCATTTCACTTAATTTTTAACCATCCCATGGCTCCTCTCCATATCTCTATATGGGATTACGATTTGACTCTTCCAAGACCCACCAGGGGGATTGCAATCAATATAGTTGATATCTTGTCAAAATAAAATTTTGATGGTGAAGGGCATGTTTTTGCACTCACGCATCTTAATCAGTTTAACATCACTTATCATAATCTTAAAAAATTTCAAGATAATGAAACATGTCGACTTCGTATTCTCACATTTGAAGGGTGGATTAAATCTTGGTTAAGGAAATTGTCAGAGAAATTGATTCATTGTTGGAGACAATTCATGGAAATATTTATTATTTCTCATGTAGATTATGCTTATGATGAAATATTTAATGAACTCACAGAAATATGTAGGCTCAGATATGAATTTGTGGATGATTTCTTTCTAAGAGTTATGCATATTTATTGTAGATTTCCTGAAAATGAAAAACCCTCAAACCAATAAATATTGGATTGGTTTTCCTATCTCGTATTTGTTCCTGAAGGGTGCAATCTGCATTATCAAATAATATCTCATTCACAAGATTCATATATGATCACGAAGGATAGGGTTACATGACATCTAACCAACACTCTGACATAGTTTTGGGGAAATCCTTATCATAAATATTAGACCCCTTAGCTCTGGAATATGAACCATTTGACATCTCCCCTTTAGAAAATCATGAATATACTTTAGTCTGTGACAAATATTTTATTGAAGTGATCCCTTAATTTTTAGAACTTGAATATCTCTGTTCTCTTCATACAAATTTGTTTGATGATAATTAGCCACATGCGCACCCACTTGTTTATCATGTAGTGTATCCTTTACATTACTCTTTCAATGATGATACACTAAATGATCAACCATAACAAGAAGAGTGTCCAAATTTGATCAATCAAACACTCTCTCTTAATGAAAGTCCTCCCATGATGCATAATGTTATCAATCCTTCACAATTTGAATTTCTGGAACATGCTAAATCGCAATCTGATCTCAATAACCTTGTTTTTTATGATATCTTTTTTGTTCTAGAATTGAATGTGAATACTAACCTATCATTCATTGATTTTGTGCAATCTAAATTTTTTTATCTCAATGCACATATGTTAGGAACATAAAATTTAAGGTAATAGAGAATGATGATTTTTCTAACCCACATGACGAAATCACATCAAACAAGCATCCCATCACCATACAAAGAACAGAAAACATCAATTTGATCCAAGAAATGCCATCACATAAATATGATATAGAATTACATGTCAATATTCAGGGACAGACGCAACATTCATCCTTGGATGCTATCTTACTGCTCCAACACTCCCCACATTTTTTTAATGATATTATAGGTGAATTCCTAGAGTCGTCTTTCACTCAATGTTTCCTTCAAATTACTTACTATCTTCTCTCCTCTCAGCATATGGGTTATGTAAAATGTGGGCCCGAGGGGTTTTTCCTGGACAATGAGGCACTTCAATTTCAAATGATAGTTACGTCGGGTGCTCATTATATTACTTTGACCCCTGGAATGAAGGATGCCACCCATACTGAGACTCTCTCACAAGATACATTGCATGCAAATTTCATTTATGGGGCTCATAAGGTATGTCACTCAATTTTGATTTCCTTCCAATAGTCCTACGCTATTCATTGTAAATTTTATGATGGAAATGAGTCTTGGTTGGATGAATCCTACATGTCTACATTTCCCATGAATCATAACATTGCCAAATCTAACATGTTGAGTAGAGATTTTCTTGAATCAATTCTTCCTATATTTTATCCCTTACTTCTAAATACTCTACAATTGAATTTTGATGAACATGTGGTTGCAGGTTGGGAGTTACTTGATTGGTTGCACTGGCATAATTCTTTCAATTAGCCTTATTTTATCCAATTTAGGATAGAGTAGGAATAGCATTAATATAGTTAGTTTTCTTCCTTTTTTCCTGCATATTTTAAAGGTTTGATTTAATTTTCATTTGTATAGAATAGATCTAGACTTGTTTTGTTTTCTTCAATAAAGGCCACTAGCTACTGTTAATTTAATTCACAAATCACGATGGTTTGTTTTAGTATAAGTTTCCTTTTCATAAAATCTCTCGTATTTTTCATTTGATGCATTTCATTTTGTTGTTTAACTGAAAGCTTGGATTAACCTTGGTTTTATGAGGGAACTCTACGCAGGATTCTTTCATATGTTTAACTAGAAAATTCATTCACTTCAGTGGAATTGACTCTGACTTTGGAAGTTAGACAACTTATTATCATGAATTGTTGAAATAATATATATGAAGGAATACTTTACATCTTGGGGAGATGTCGCTAAGTATCACCGATTCATTCTCTTGATTCCCAAAACAAAGACCGATGAGCTAAACTTGGTCACAAGCATTCTATTCAAGTATGTTTTTCTATGGACTCTAACCTTTTATGATGGAGCAGATTTCAAGAATGCAAAAGGAACATTATTGAATTGTTCAGAAAATATTCAAAATTTCAAGACAAATTGAGACATTTATACCTTAACTCTTTTATAATGGTGTATGTTGAGTATAGACATAAAAGTGTCTGTTGTTCTATCAAAATGGTGTTATTGAGACTTGTGACATCCCCAACCACCTGGTGGGCTATTCCACTTAAATTTTTTAACTCTAATACTAATATAAATCATAAAAATACTCTGCAAATGCATAGATTCATACAAAATAATGACAAAAATACGCATGCAACACACACGGGAAAAACCCATGAAAAACAATGCATAAATATTAACACAGCATATGAATTAACACACAATTGAAACTTATCTTTGATTTAAAAGAACACCAATTGTGTGCATACCTTCCACATTCCTCCCATCCTTAGACCGCACTTCTCATAATTCTCAGTAGTGGGTCACCCCCATGCTAGGACTAAACTCCATCTAGGTAAAAGATTCCTAACCCGACTAAGGTATCTCAAACAGTAGGAAACTCAGTCATATGTTCCAACTCAAACTAACATCCTACAGTCTCTCATTCCCCACATACCTGCCCCACCCCATGAAGTGTGCCCCTTCTCTACTCAATAGTCCCTTGGATGCCCCATTTTGTTTCCGGGGCTATAGAAATGGGTCGAAAAAGAAGTATGAGAGCCTTGTAGTTGCAGTTTGGCACCTTCAGGAATCAATTCCCAACAATTCTCTCACCTGGAGAGAATGCTCACGAGCCTGAAAATCTACCTCTTCAATTTCCTACGGACCTGAAAATTGACTTCTTCAATCCAACTCCAAAGCTAACCAGGGTACATGTATAAGTACATGTATAGTAACAGCAGGGTATGAATGACATCTGAGTGAGTGAAGGAATGATGATATAATAATGGAAAATGAACTAAGTCTAAACTATATGTATGCATGTTCCCAACTTGACACTTGTCATGCTGAGAACTACCTTGGGCCCACTTGTCCCCATCCTTATAACTTAGGATAAAATAATTATCCATACTTTATAATTTAAGGAATATTAATATAATATTCCTTTGGTCTTAATCCCCTCTAGCCTATCCCCTTATCCTTAACTTTTAACCCCCTTTCCCTATCTAGTGGATTTTATCCCCGCGTACTCTTTTACATGGTTGGTCTGCAATAGTGATGTGTTTTCATTAATATTTGCATGTGATTACATATTAAAATACACAAAGGCACCCTGAACTCAAAATACATATACACAAAGGAACTCTGGCCCCAAAACCATGCACTTACTCTTTCGCCTCCTGAACCCCTATTGCGCTTTTGGCCTAGCTCGTTTGGGTGATACTAATATTCCCCCAATCACCTTGGTTCAAGTGTATGCAAACTCAGGATGGTGTGCACCCTTCCTTTAGTGTGAAATCCTCACACACTCACATAAGTGTGAGATACATTATAAAATGTGCGCACTTCTTTGGTATGAGATTCTCGCAGATTGACTCAATGCGCACAAAAAAAAACCAAAGACCTTATACCATCAGCTCACCATCTTATATGTATAATTACATTTACATTTATATGTATAATTTAGGTTTGGACTAGGGGTATTAGAATACTTTTGATTGCAAATCACATACACACAAACATTTTAATGTTGTTTGTTGCATCGCTTGATTTTTAAGGTCATTTTCTTTGACAGATCATCTCGGGAGACAAGATAGGTATCTAAACCTTGGTCCTGAAAAATGAAAGTGGTGAAACCCATCTTTTTATTATCATGCATTTGTCATTATGAGAGTGAAGCGTAATATTTTTTATATCGGGAGACTTTGTTTAATGGATTTAGCATGTGACATATGATGTTTGGATGCCTATTGATGTTTTAATATGTCAATACATTAAAATGTCAATGAATATCTTCGAGGCATGGGCCTGCAATTTTTCGGAAGTTATGTTGAGAAATCTCATCAATAATGATATTTCAAAGATTATCCAACCAAGAAAGAGCACTATGACCCATGAACCATGAGCCCAACTTCTAAAACAATAATCAATAGAATGGTTTTCAAATACATTTCTGCAGGGCATAAATGGTGATCATTACAACAATAGTCAATTGCTTCCTAAGGGGGAGCTTCCACTTGACCTAAGTTTACTACATATCTCTACTTAGATCATTGGCAACATGAACTAATAAGAGTCACATTGTGACTTCATACATCCCAACATGTATTTTTTTTTTTATGATTGAGTCTATTTAGACCAAAATAGAAACCTCACAAGGATATGAATCCCCCTGTGTTTTTATAGAGGTGGTACTCCTCTTGGATTTTTTCTAAAATATTTTCTTTAAAATTCTTTTGGGACAATATATATATAAATGGGAGAGTGTTATATATCAAACTCCAAAATCTTTATCACTCAAAAATAAAAATGATAGATATACACCAACAGTTCCTGAAAAAAGGACCAGGAACCTTCACTCATAAAATGTAAATTTGATAGAAATAATATATACATATTATATATTATAAGAAATGGAAAACAAATCTCACATTCATCACATTCATGAAATATTTTTTTATCACATTTATAGGAAGAAGAAAAATGTCCCATATAGCAAAGAACCTTAAAGAGTTTTTCAATAGAAACAAAATAAGATTTTTATGAGTCAATTTCAAATATCTTATCTTCAAATATTTAGAGTTTAAAGCCATAGTCGAAATTAACCCCGAATTGGTTCTCTTGGATTTTCTCAAAAATGATAAAGTCTTTACATTCTGATGAAAATTAAAGTGTTTGTCCTAAAGGACTATGATTGGGGCTCTCGTGGACCATAAAATAAAAGAAGAGAAGGTTGAATGGATTCGATGGAATCGAAGCAAGAGAAATGTTGAACCTTGAAAGAAAAATAAGAGAAGGATAAAAAATTGGTTATGTTCTTCAAGGAAAGAATAAATGTAATTGGATGATTTTTTATCTAGAAAGAGAGAAATTTTGGGATAAATTTGATCTTTAGACTTACTATGATGAATCTCTCATGTCTTTATTTGATTTTTGATTCACCTTTTATATCTTTGTTTGTTTCATTTATGTGACCATTATCAACTACTTCCGTTGGACCCTCGGCAATCTTGATTATATCCCCTTTTAACCATTCTTCAATATATTCTCGCAAAGAAGAAACTATCACCTCTTGTTTGACTTTGATTTTGAACAATTCATTTTCATATTCTCTATAGTTAATTGAAATAGTTTGCAATGTAATTTCAATATCCTCATTTCTATTGGCAAAATCAACAAGGCAATTATCAATGTCGTCTACAGTATATTCAATCATACTATTGAACTTCTCTGCTGATAGTTTCTTTAAATTTTCCACGCTTTCTTTGAACTATTGTCTTGTTTGAAGTATTGAGTTTAAAATTAACTTTGGATCTTCTAATTTTATGATGCTTCCCACAAGATTTAATCTAGACAATTTAGAATAAACTTCATCCTTTTTGGATTTTAAGTCATTGAGTTATTTTAATAATTCCCATAATACATTAATTCTTTGAATCCAACATTCCTTTAGTTTCTTTATACGAGCTTGAGAACATAAGTCATTTTTGAGACTTTCATAATGAATGTGGAAAGTCCATCCTTGAAAAACAAATCATCATTTTCAATGTCATCTTTCAAATATTCTCTTGTATTTTGAATCCTGGAACCAAGAGAACAAAATTACTTGCTAGAACCCATGTATCTAAAATAAGAGACATTATTTTCTTAATATTTTGTTCAACATAATGTTTGGTTGCAACAAGTAATCTTGAGTTCCCTTTCAATCTTATACTTGACTCTGTAATTTTCTCAAAATTCCTGCCAGGTTGAATTGTTGCAAAAGGGGCGGCTAATATTGGTGGAGGCATTAGAGTAAACTCCGATTCTTGTATTCTTTCTTTAAGTATAGAATTATTGGCTTCCATGTCATCTATTCAAACGTCTAGAGAAACTCTTGTAACCTTACGAATCTTAGTGATTCCAGATGAAAGCATTTTACTAACATTAAATGTAGAACAAGTTTTACCCTTTGTATTTTTTGAAAGGGTTCTTTCAAAAATCAATTTTCTTGAATATTTATCAAATAAAGAATTATGTACGAAAACATATTCCTCTTCTAAAAACTCTTCATCTTGAATAGCGAGTTCGGACATAAATTGTACATTTTCCAGTACTCGTTCTTCATCATCAGGGAAATGGATATTTTCTATATCAACTTCTAAATCCATGTCTTCGAGAGGGATTTCAGTCTTAGGTATGCGCTCTTCATTTTCTTGTAGAGAATTACTCCTCTTTATTTTTACTTGCAATTTATGGGACTTTTCCAATTTTCCCTAAGGAGGGTTTTTATCACCTCCATCAACTGAATTATTCATTGAATATTTTTTCTGTTGAGATGTTGTAGACTAAGAATTATTTTTGGATTGCGTTCTCTTTTGGGAAATAATAGGAGACTAAGTATTCCTTTCATTAGAGGTTTTTCCTTTCTATTTATATTGGTTAGTGGTACTTATGATGGTTTCAATATCATTTGCTTTCCTTTCAATGCATTCAGCTGGAGGATCATGGTTGTCTCCTTCTTCTTCTCCAAATATAAAATTATTAATAAGTGTATTATTGAATCCAAATGATACAATGTCATCATAAAAAATATGATTAGGGTCAAATCCCTTAATCTCTTTTGCAAACTTCATGTTATATTGATCAAATTGTACAACATATTCATCAATTTTAGCAGTTCCTCTTAGAAAAATTTCGTCGACCTTCCAAGCTAGTGGGATAAACTGCTTCTTATTTTTCAAATAGAATAAATGCAACCAAGACTTGTATTTCATTGCCACTTCAACAACAAATAATATGTTTGGAATATAGTACGGAAGATAAAAAGGTTTTTCATGAGAGAAATAGATCCTTATAATATTGTATTTGTCTGTTTTTTTCCATAATCCCCTTCTTGTCCAGAAAGGTTAATGCTTCATGTGAAAGTCTAGATTTATTTTCTCCAAAGACCAACTTCTTAAAAACATATATAAATTCATTATATACTTCATAAAAATAGTGAGCAACCTTTTTCCTCCATAGGGCTTGATAACACATTGTGACCGGGTCAATATCACAATTTACCCTTTTCCATATATTCAATCCCTCGAAGACATGACAATAAGTAATAGAAAATATCAAGTAGGATTCCATGTAGAACTTCTTACTGTCTTTAAAACTTGATAGTTGTGAATAAATTTCAGTGGAAATAAATTTTCCTCAATCAAAAATCGCTTGTTCATGGATTGTAAAATATAAGACATAAAGATCCAACAAAGGAATAGTTTTTGTAGACTCTTGTCTTATAACTCTAGTAAAAATCCATGCTACTTCTCGGTAGGTATTTTTCAATGAACTGACCTAAATTCAGGATATATCCTCTGGTATTGTTGAAATATCTTCTAAGTTTTCTTGCAGAAGCTCTAATTCGTTATTCTTCACCTTAATGAAGCTTATAGCTTCGTCTCTTTTGAATGTAATAGTTGGTTCTGGTAATTTCGACATCTTCCTGAAATTTGAAGGTGCTAACGAGATATGGGATCTATTGTGCAATAGAATTTCCCTTTGATTTTGAATAAAATTATCAGTGCACACAAGAGACTACGTCTTTGCAATTGAAAACTTTGGGAACACATCTAAATAGAGAAACACCCGATGTCCAACTCTCGTTCTCATTTCTTTATTGTAGGGGAAATGTTGTGAAATACCAGTAAGACCTTGACTAGTAAAAATTATAATCTTCTTGTGCAAATAGGATCAATGTGTCTCCACAAAACTATTTCTTTTTCATGGCCATTCTAGTGTTACTGGCGAACTCTTCATATAATTCCTTAGAATATTGAAATAAAATATTCTTTAGTAATATGAATTAATTCCTTTTCGATGGAGAAGTTAAGACAACATAAATGATATTACCTTGAGAAGTATGCAATCAATAATGACCTTTTCAGAATTCAATTAGCAATTACTTTCCATAGGAGTAGCATTAAATAGATCTTGAAATATGTGACAAAGGTAAGGGAAACATAATAGTGGGGTGGCGGGCATGGTGAATATATGAGTATGATTCCACGAGTCTAGGAACCCGTGAACCCAAGGTGTAAAAGAGATGAATAAAATGGTTAAGTCTTGGTGGTAGCAGACTTAAAAAAGGAAAGCAAGTAAACTTGTGATCCCGCGAATCCATACATCAAGAAATTTTTTAAGTATAAGTGAAACTTGTATGCGATGGAGAAGAGAAATGTGTTTTGTATAACACAGAGTTATTTTGGAAAGAAAATACACCCGTTGTGAACTAACCCACCATGACTAAAAAAAAATTCTAAGTAAAAATATATAAAAATATATAAGAAGAAGATAAGTACTAAGCTACATATAGATCAACAGGTTCCTTGTCTATTCAAAGATTCATATTTTGGTTTAGTGCTCCATGATAGCCCAGATACGTTCTTTAGTTTTGTTTCATGAGTGAAATATCCACAAACATGTTTTTTTGGGAAGGATTTATCTTGTTTGACATTGTTTTTGGTTGGATTTTCTAATGGGTCAAATAGCAATGTTCGAAATTGAATAATAAATCAATTCATATGGGTCACTAGTTTTGATTCGTGATATGTGTTTTTCACCTGTGTACAGATCCCTCTTATGAAAGTATGTACTCTCTTGAAGAGAAGGACATGATTTGAGGAAGACAAATGGATTTAGAAAATTTGACATGACCATAGGACATGACACCTAGGAACTTTATTCACAGATCTGTTTTTGGATTTTATTCTTGATCCTCCCCACATGATTCTCTTAAGTGCTTTCATTTATAAAAATTTTAAGTTGAAAACAATCTTATACCTTAAACGATTTGTCCATGTAGGTAGAAGTGTGTAGTTGTTATCACACCCCTAATTTGAACTAGTTAAAAGAAGATCATTTTGGTAGCGATATAAGTTCTTGAGTTGGGAGACGTAGAGAATCACAACCAAAACAAAGCATATCATGGGTGACAAATGGAAGTTCGTTCAAATACCTACTTCTTGGAGCACAAGGCTGCAGAGATGAGCTGATTGATTTCAAAAAATCATGTTGAGAGATGCAACTCGCATCTAGAGCTAGCACTAATGACCATCTGAATGAAATGATATGCACATAAAATTTCACACGGATTAGTCTTATCAAGAGGCTGCAAATTTCTTGTTGGTTGGAATGCATGAACATGATCTCTTTCTCAATTTAATTTCTTTACTGACTGCATATATTTGATCATCATTTATCCAAGGTTTCATCTTTCATTTGCAACAAGTTTTGAGTCAAGTTCTAGTTCTAAATACATCTCTTCTCTTTCTTTTCTCATCACCTTTTCCCTCGCAGACAGTTATTTCTCTAAGTTATGTATGTTTTGTAATTCCTAATTATATATGATGGCATGCATACATATCATCTTTGTTTGTCTTTTATAGGAAGCACCTTTGCACTAGAAATAGGCTCGAGTCAACTTCCATCTCTTTCCTAGTTATGAGTTGAACTAGGAGTCTCGGTTTGAATATAAATCAGAATTCTTTTGGAATATTGTGACAGTGTTCAAACCATGACTTAATAGAGTAGTTAATCAATGGTCATTCTTTCATATTGTGTGGTGAGAAAATCCTATGTAATGGGGGAACCATCCACACACTAAGTAGTTTCTCACGTGAAAGGTGAAATGTTAGATTCTAAAGACTGAAAAACAAAAGGGATAACCTTATTTAACCAGGTGCAACAAATATTTGAATAAACATCAATAGTTGGAAGGCATCCCCTATCAGGATAAAAGGCCACCACTTTCTCCATCCACCAGATGCTAAGCATGAACTAAATAAACCAGGAAGGAGTGGAAAGGAAAGTTTGACCAAACTAGGGGACATGCAGATATATTCGTCAGGGCTATGGATGCTCACTGGAAGTGGAGAAAGGTTTGTGACATCATGGTGACTCCATCAAGGCTATGGAAACTCATGGGAAGTGGAGAAACACCTGCAAGATATATGTATAAGAACCTGGTGAAAATATTTTTATATTCGAAACCTATATCATCCTCATGACAGAGATACCAACCTGAATTGTTGACGCATTTTAAGGAAATAAATATCACCATCATTCATCCTCTATTTACAGCAGACGACATTTACTAGCTGGTACGCAAGCATCACCAATGAGCCCACCACAATGGAATATTTTAGGTAATTGTCGCACATTTGTTTTAGAATTTTGGATCTTAAAGTAATTATATTACCCTCTACATTTTGCTTATGAGTTAGGGAAGACTAGCATATATTTTGGCTTCATCCAGTGTGTCGCCAATTGTTTTTTCCACACAACAGCCTCCCTAATTTATTTTCTTACATTTTCCCTAAGGGAAGAAATTGGGCCCCCCAACTAAAATTTTCTACTAGAAATCCTCTTAGAATCTCTCATGCAAATGGAAAATCCCAAGTCTCTTTTCTCACTCTCTATGTTTTACCACTTGTAGCATTTCTTCGGATCACTCTAACCTGTCGATACACAGTATCAACGAGTTCCCTCTTTCTTTTCCTATACATAGTTTATCAATGAACATTCTTCTTCCTCCATCGATACAACCAATGTCGGAAATTTAGTGATTAACTCATCGATACATCAATATCGTCAGCCCTTGACCACCAATACACTAACATACTTCCTCCCATATTTGTTGATACATCACATATCGACGAGTTTCCTCTCATCTTCACTGATACATCACATATCGATGAAGTTCCTACCTTTCTCTTCGATGCATGGTGTATCAAAGAGGTTCATCTCTCTCTCTGACACACTACTTGTTGGTGAGTTCCCCTCTTCTATTGTCAATGTGCTAGAAGAATTATGTCGATCTGACATTTAAACTGAGCATATCAGCAGTTATCTTCTTTCTCTCACCGACATCAACCTTGTCAGCTAGAAACCTTCATCTTAAGGCCTCCCCTATTATCTTCTAGCTCAAATCCTTCTCATTGCATTGTCAGTCAAGATCCTATCATTTCAAATGATTAAGAATTTCATAACTAACTAGATGATTGATGATTGATTACCTACATCGCTTAATCCACATCATGTTTTAGTTGTAATTGAGTTTGTTTGTGTCACCATCAGTTTTCATTATTCATATCATACCCGCAAGAAAGTTTTACGCTTCTTGATTTTATGACTAACCATGATCATGAAAGTGTCATATATCATCATATGGGTCAACTGCATCATATGTAGTTCTTACGTTGTCTCTAAAACACATTGTAGAATAAAATTGATCCTCCCAGCTCCTAAACAGTGTTAAGCGCTCCAAACTCAGTTGGTCATTTTCACAGATTTATATTTCTATGCTACTAACACATTACCTCAGATTTAATAGATGAACTAAAATCCTATATAGCATGAATGACATAGGAACTGGAGGAACTAGATTCAGGAAAATCAATAGCAAGAACAGGACCCAGACTTTCATTAAAAAAATTCCTTTGAACGCAATTTTTTGGCGTTTGTCAATGTGCATTTTTCATCCTTCAAATGGGCCAAATATATGGTTTTCACCATTACAATTCAACCAAAACTGATGGAATCAATATCCGAGGTCCGTATGTGCCAGAACGATATCCAAATATTTCCCGTCGAACAAGCCTCATTAACTGTGAGATTCATTAAACATGAATCTACTCAAATACTTGAATGAAGTTGTGAGGTCTCTCACTATAAACCCCTCCTTTTTCTCTTTGTGTTGCAAAAAAATGGCGCCTAAATCGAACATCATATGAGAAAGTTATGGACTTTTGAACTCAAGCTCTTGTTGTTTCTTGCCGATAAAAGTACACTTAGAAATTTTTTCAATTTGTCTTCCTACATACCAGAGGAGATGATGGGAACATGTTCGGTACATACCGAAAGACTTGCTGAAAAATACTCTAGAACTTGTTGAAAACTCGTCCGGAACTTTTTGAAATGAGCTCCAGTTTACACCAGAGGAGTTCATTCAAAGTTCCTTTATTTACACTAGAGGAGTTCATTTAAAGAGCTCTAGTTTATACTAGATGAGTTCATTTAAAGTACTTTGATTTATACTGGAGGAGTTCATTTAAATTTCTCTTTTCTACACCAGAGAAGTTCATTTAAAGTGCTCAGGTTTACACTGAATAAGTTCCTTTAAAGTGCTCTGGTTTATACCGAAGGAGTTCCCATGAACTTCTTTGAAATAGATACAAGACCCTACCAAATTTCCATTCATATTTTGGCCATAAATCTTGACTCAGATTTTCATTTCATGCATTCTTTATACCATTGGAAAGGTATTTATGAGATATACAACTTCACAATTATATGCTTTGAGAAAATCCTCACCAATTGTCCAAATTTTTCAAGATTAATATCTAGCACCTTGTCAATATCCCCAAGGAACACAACACATCAACCATGAGCAAAGGAACCAGGGATCAAATTTAGGGAAGCTTATATGAAATTTCAATTAATTAATATTTCAGTTTTATAGGTTCGAATGCTTGGTTTTAATAGTTTTTTTTTAAGTTACTCCGACGTCACTCATTTGTTGCATGTTGAATGGTGCCAGGTATCAATGCCAAGGGGAGTTCGTACTCAGAATCCTCACGATGCGATCTACATCCAACAACAATAGAGAAACAAAAAAAAAACATCAACTATCATAGTAGTGGGGAGCAATGAAGGAGTTTCAACCCTATGATGATCGAATCTCACAATGTATAAGCCAGTCATTATGGTGGGAGAGGTGCACTATAGTTGAAATTGATGATGGCCCACCAGCGCTAAAAAAAAAATCTAAAATGTAATTCCTATCTTTGTTCCCTCATCATAACAAAGAGGATAAGGAAAAAAATTGGTAAATGAAAGTTCACGGAGGAAGGTGGAAGGCCAATAGTCATATTTAACTTCAATAAATACAAGAATTGTATCCAAAGAAAGGGATTTTTGGCTCTTCAAGCATTGTATATTTTCTGAAATGTTTTGGGAATACAGTTTTAAATAAAATTGAGAAGCCTTATTTGGATCTTTCATGTACTATTACATAAACATTTAATGAGGAGAAGCCAGTTTGTCCAAGTGATTTTCTGGAGAGCTTTGATTCTCATGTTGGACATATTATGGACTATTCCTTTGTGTTTTTCTCAACACTAGGGTTGTGTAAGAATGTACTTCTTGTTGCATACTATGCTTATTGTATGATGGTTTCATTCTTATTTATGTTCTTCAGAGAATATTTGACTAAATTCATGGGCATAGAACTGTAAACAATTGTTCAATGCTAGACTATTATGTATTTGCAATTGTTTATTCATGTTTTTGTCTCCTCTTTGTGTGAACTATTTCATGGGCCCTCGACAAGAGCATGGTTGGTTCTATGCTTACGTTTTGGTTGCCTTAGATTATTCCAAATGCATTCATTTTATATTAGTTTCATTCCATTCTTTAGCTTAGGAATCCTTCATCGATGGACCGGGCCTCAACCAGTAAAACCAAAACCATAAATGGTTGTTGGGCCAGAATCCAAATGGGTATTCCAAATGGTGAGAGGTCTAATTGGGGCTTCTTATCGGGGGTAACCCCTACTATTGACAAAGGGTGGTTTTACCTGCGTCAATAAAATTGGTGCTAGAAGGAGGTTCTGATGACAAGCCTACCCATGTGGAGTCATTTCACTTAATTTTTAACCATCCGATGGCTCATTGGTGTATCATAAATGATTGTTTAGTGCTAGACTATTATGTATTTGTAGTAGTTTATTCATGTTTTTGTCTCCACTTTGTGTGAACTATTTCATGGGCCCTTGACTGGAGCATGGTTGGTTCTATGTTTACTTTCCGGTTACCTTAGTTTAGTCCAAACACATGAATTTTAGATTAGTTGTATTCCATTCTTTGGCTTGGGAAACCTTCATTTATGGATCGGGCTACAACCGGTAAAACCAAAACCAAAAATGGGTGTCTAGCCAAAATCCGGATGGGTTCCCTATTCCAAATGGTGAGAATTCTAATTTGGGCTTCTTATTGGGGGTAACCCCTTCTCTTGACAAAGGGAAATTTTTCCCGCGTCAATAGAATGATATGGTTTAATTATTTGGTACTTATAATTCATGCCTTTAGTTTCACGTAATTACCCTGGTCAAGTTTGTGTTTCCCATGTTTTTGTAGTCTTTCCTTGGTTTCTTTTGACATGTCTGGGAGCCTATGAAAAGTTTCCAATAGGTTGTATATGGAATTTTTTATATAGAACTAAATAAAATTCAACATATTAAAATCAAAATATGATACACCTTCCTAGACTAGGTGGTGGCTTTCCTTCTTTTCTCATTGTCTTATCCTTTGCATCCTCCAATAGATTCTTCCACTCACTCTTAGGAATCATCGAAGAATACTCATACCTAGGGTTTGTTTGCAAATGAACCCTATATTGATCCCTCAAATATTTCAAATATGTACGGGCCACTGAGGTGATTCCAATTTTATTGAAAGATTCACCAAACAGGACGACCAAATGGCCAATAAAATCCTTTTTCAAACTAGGATTTTGAGCATTACACCATATGTGTATAGTGGGCCCAAAAATATATAAGTCCTTCTCATTCATATGCTTAAAAAAATGTTATTTCCTATGGAACAATATGATCATTTATTTTAAAATAATTGGAGAGATGTATGTTTCAATTAGATAATTTAGGAAATAATTAAGATATTCATAAATAACTGGGATTTTTGGTATCTTGATCGGAACGATGTTCTCATCCACCGAAAAGGTAACTGGAATTATTCCCTTTAACGTAAAACATGACGATCTAGGAAAGAAATTTGTAGAATCACCAATTTGCTCATCTCCACCATCATGTGTTTGGTCTAGCGTGCACTACGAGGGTGTGCCATGGGCCCCAAAATGTTCAATCGTTTGAGTCACGGGGTTTTCATCCATAGGAGAAGAGCCAAAGAGACTTCCAGGTATATGGCTCGTGGTAGGACTTTGTGGTGTTTGAGCATCGTTGCTACCAACACCAGCCTCAAGAGGAGGTTTCCAAACATCTATGAATAAATCATATATAAAGAAAACATTTTTTATTCAGATCATATAAAAGTAGCAAAATAAAATTCATAAATGAACATATGTGATAAAGAACCATTTTAAAAGATGGTGCTTACCGCATATCGTTGTATATCTTCCACCAAAACTCTGCATCTTTGTTTGTTCTCCTCCATTGGTTCACATCTACCCAATGCAATAAGTTCAATGTTTTCCTTTCTTGCAAACTTTTTAATTGTCTCCATTGGGTCCATGGATTCAAACAATTCATCATCGTCTCCCACATTGTCAACATCAGGTGTCGAAAACTACATATATCAACAAAAAAACAAGTTAACTCAATTATAAAAACAATAATAAAATTCACTTTAAATGGGTCTGGATATTGTTAGTCCTTTACCTGCATCGAGGTTGGTGCCTTCCCACAATCACCCTGCCACAATATAAGAAGCATGAGATATTAAAATGTTACCTTATAAAAGGAGAAGCATGATATATTAAAATGAATGTTAAAGATAAAAAAAATAAGAATCATTAAATAAAGGTTGGTTGAACTTATGGTGTCAACATCCATCTTATATAATGAATCAACATCCATTTTCATTCATCTTCCTACAAACACCATTCATATGTGCATAATTTGTCTAAAGACATACCTCTACTGAAAAAGCTCATCTAAACCATATTTTCATCGAAGGAAAAAATGGCATTCTTTATTCCATAAATATCCTAATATGTAACAACTATCAATTGTATGCAAATAAAATAAAAATAGTACTTTCACCAAATGATCATTAATATGGTTTAATAATAACTTAGGTTGATAAGGGTAAGCTTGAATGGTGGAATGAAGATGAATGGTATACATGCTAATAAGGTATGAGCTTGTCTAGTTCTAGGCATTCTTTCTTCAAGATTTAAACTTGCTTTGTTTTGTAAATTATGTGTATTCCATTATTATGATGAACTATGAAGCCAAGAAGGATAAGTGATGATGAAATACCCAACAACTGAAAGATGTTATCCCTTGAGATGTTCCAAGTTGTAAATGTAACTATGAAAAGGCACCTTGGAGATAAAACTTAGATATGGTTTTAAAGTTGTAATGTGGTGGAACTCCTTTGATAATATTCTTCAATTTCTCACAACCCTTAAAAAAATTTCAGACAAGTGATTAGACGACTCATATCTTCTACTCTTATTTATACTAATTCTATCTTCTAAAAAAAATTCTAGAGAAAGATCTTTTAGAAGCGGAATCTTCTATTAGTTATTCTTACATTGATTATTCATATGTATTAAATAGGCCTTATTAACTTGTATCGGCCTTTATTACATAAAAAATATATTATTCTACCTACATGAGAGGTTAGGGGGTTATGTCCCTAACATGCCCTCCCCCTTGAAGAACAACCTTTTCCTCAAGGTTTGAGATGAGGAAATTATTGGAGAATAGTGGTCGGATCCTAGGTGGCATCTTCTGGAGTTGTGTTTTTCCACTGCACTAACACTTCCTTGATGGTGTGTTGATGGAAACGACACTCACGTTGGTCCAAGAATTCCTGTGGTTGGAACCAAATGGAACTTTCAGCATCTAACTCAGGAATATTTGTTTGATTTTTGAACTTAGTTCCAATCTCCTTCGTTAAGCATGAGACATGGAAAACATGATGGATCTTAGAATGACTGGGAAAAGATAACTGATAGGCCATCAATCCCACGTGCTTGAGAATTGTATAAGGACCGTAAAATTTGGGAGCAAGCTGATGACAATGTTCATGTTTGAGTGAAGTCTACTTGTAATGTTGTAGATGAAGAAACACTTGGTCCCCTTCAAAAAATTGGCATTCTGAACGTCATTGATCTACTTTTTGTTTCATATGATTCTAAGCCAAGACCAAATTTTGTATGAGAGAACGAAGAATGGTTGCACGGAATGCAAGAGTTTTTTCAACCTCCTAAACCTTCGAGACCCCTAACATGTAGGAAAGGAATGACGGGGGATTTATCTATAGACTACTTCAAAAGGAGTCATTCAAGTAGCGGTATGGTAAGATGCGTTATACCACCATTCAACCAGGGGTAACCATTGAGACCACTGATTTTTCCAGTCAGATGCAAAACACCGCAAATATGTTTCCAAACACTTGTTATCAACTTCGGTTTGGCCATCATTCTGGGGGTTTTAAGCAGTACTGAGATGTAATTATGTTCCATGGAGCCTAAATAGTTCTTTCCAAAAATTTCTGGTGAAAGTGGGATCTTTTTTAGATACAATAGAATGAGGCATGTCATGAAGCTTGAAAATATGATCCATGAAAATATGAGCCATTGTGGATGTTGCGAATGGGTGTTGAAGAGCAAAAAAATGAACATATTTGTTAAGATGATCAACTACCACCATGATGACAGACTTATTTCTTGATTTAGGTAATCCCACAATGAAATCCATAGAAATGTCCCTCCAAATAGTTGGGGGATTCAGAAGATGTTGTAGTGTGCTTGGAGATTTGGCAGTTTCTCCCTTGTTGAATTGATAGACATCACAATTCAGTCACAAAGGTGCAAACATCTTGTTTCATATCATCCCAGAAAAAACAACATTTAACTCGTTCATAGGTTTTGGTAAACCCGAAATGCCCCGATGTGGGTGAAGCGTGAAGCTCAGAAAGCACTATGGATTTAAGTTGTGATTGGTTGTGTAAATACAAACATTCTTTGTAGCGGAGATCTTCATTGTGCTAGGAGTATGTTGGATAAATTGGAGAATTCTTTTGCAATTGTTGGATCAGTCGAGAAGTTTTGGGGTCTTGCAGCCATTCTTAGCGAACAACTTGGAGCCAATTTGGTACAATGAAGGAGAAGGGAAAAAGGGATCCTTCTTCTTCGTACTTTCAAGACAGAGCATCAAACACTACATTTTATTTTCCCTTCTTATAAATTATCTCATAATCATAGCCAAATCAATTGGTCACCCATTTTTGTTGCTCCTGGGATGAAATCCTCTATTCTAGGAAATACTTGAGGCTCTGATGGTTTGTTTTAATTTGGAAGTGTTGCCCCAATAGATATAGATGTTAGATATCCACATCATGTAGACTAGCTAACATTTCCTTTTCATAGATTGTTTAGTCGAGATATCGCTCTGAGAATTGTTTGCTAGTGAAGGCCAAAGGCCTGCCCTCTTGCATGAATATTGCTTCAATTCATTTCCCAGAGGCATCAAATTCCAAGACAAAAATCTTTGTGAAGTCAAGGAGGTTCAAGACATGAGTTATGCACATGGCCTCTTTCAATGCTTGGAAGGATTGATTAGTTGTTGGAGTCCAAGTGAAATCATTCTTTTTAAAGAGAGCAGTAAGAGGTGCTGCAATTTTTCCATAATTCTTAACAAACTTGTGATCATATTTAGTTAAACCCAAAAAACCACACAAGCTCTTAATAGTTTTTGGGTGCAGCTAATCCTGCATAGCTTCAATTTTTTTAGGATCCACCCATACACCATCCTTGCTGAAAATATGACCCGAGTACTCCACTTACGAAGATCCAAAGACACATTTATATTTTTTGAGAAAAACTCGGTGATGAGAGAGTAGACTAAGAACTTGATCCACATGGGTAAGATGTTATGTCCCTATTTTACTATAGATGAGAATATTATCAAAGAAAACTAGGACAAAATGACAGAGAAAAGGACGAAAAACATGGTTCATTAGACTTTGGAAAGTGGAGGAAGCATTACACAGGCCAAAGGGCATGACCAAGAACTCATAGTGACCCTCATGAATTCGAAAAGAAGTCTTAGGAATGTCTTCCTCTTGCATATGTATCTGGTGGTAGCTAGAATGAAGTTCAAGTTTAGTAAAGTACTGACCACCACTTTATTCATCCAAGAGATCATCAATGATAGGAATGGGGAATTTTTCTTTGATGGTGAGTTTGTTGAGGGTGCAAAAGTCTAGACACATGCGCCAAGTACCTTCTTTCTTGAGTACCATGACCACAAGAGAAGAATAGGAGCTGGTACTAGGGCGGATAACATCTGCGGCTAGCAATTCTTGAACAATTTTCTCAATTTCATTCTTTTGGGAAAAGGGATGACAATAAGGGAGAACATTGGGATGAGAGGAATGGAATGATCATGAACACCAAGAGAAGGAGGAAGTCCTTAGGGGGTGGAAAAAAATCTTGGTCTTTGCAGATGATACATTGGAGTTCAGGATGCACCAAAGGTGTCTCAATTGCTTTAATATAATGGAGTTGGGAAATAATGCATGAATGACCTTTTTTTAGGAGGTTTTCCATTAGATGGGAACTGATGATCTCAGGGGAACTTGCTATGATTCCTTGGAAATTATATTGTTGTCCCACCTGTTGGAATTACATGGTTAATTCCTTAAAATCCATGAGGATGGGACCAAGAGTGTGTAACCATTCCGCACTGAGCACAATATCACAACCACCCATGTCAATAGCAAACATATGATATTTCACGTTGTATTGCCCAATTTGGAGACGTACATTTTTAAAACAACCCCACATTTCATGGAACCTCCATTGGAAATCATGATTTGAAAGTTGTTGACTGCATGAATATAGCAATGGGTTTCTTGGGAAATGCAATGATGAATAAAATTATGAGTGTTTCCACTGTCAATTAAGATGATGACCTTTTGTTTCTTAATGTAGCCAATGAGCTTGCGGGTTTGAGGAGAAGGGAAGCCAGTGAGATCATTCAATGAAATGACTGGTTCTACTTTTAGTGGGTTAGAGGGCAGACTAATATCAGTTGGATCGGGTAATTCTGCCACGAGGGGGGGGGGTCTTGACCTCTTCTTCAAAAACATCCTCATAGATGGCCATAAACAACTTTTGTTCCTTACACTTGTTCCCCATAAAATATTTGTCATCGCAATTATAACAAAGGCCCTTGATTTAGAGTTCCACCATTTCATCTCGAGTTAACTTCTGGATCTTGAGGGGAGTGGGAGGAAGGGCAGGCTTGGTAGGTCAAGTTTGAGGAATAAAGGAGGTTTTGCAGGTCTAAGAAAATACAATATGTTGGGCTTCCTTAGCACATTGAGTAGCTTCCAACCAAGTTTGAGGGTGAGACATTAGAACTTGGGCTCGAATTTCATCTTTGAGGCCACTGATAAAACATTCCCGGAAGAAGGCATCAGACATGCCCTTCGTTTTGAAAGACAAGTGTTCAAAGGAAGATATAAAGTGTTCCACTATGCCATATTGTTTTAACTTGGTCAAACGACCGAGATAGTGGGTGTCAGTGTCAAAGAATTCATATAGATCTACCACAAACTGTGTCCAAACAACATACCCATGGTGTGTCTTTCTATGCCATTGCCACTATTGTCAGTGTTCCAAATCCAAATAGAGGACACCATAATGAAGTTTGTCCAGATCATCAGTAATTCCATGCAAGGAGAAATAATGTTCCATTTGAGTGACCCAACATGTGGGATCTGATCCATCAAATTTGTACACCTCAACTCTGGGAATACAAGGGTCACAAGGAAGGGAGTTGGAATGAAAGGTTATATTATGGGAAGAGTTCTCACCTTTAGAATGGGAAGGTTGTTCAAGGGAGAGAGAGCCATGGGATTATTTCAACCACTGGGTGAGGGAGGTTAATTCACCCTTAACATTAGCCGAGTCACCTATAACTTTGCCCTCAAAGGTTTCCAAGCGGGTTTTGGTGGAAGCAAGTTCAGAGGTCAGTCTTTGGATTTCTTCCTTGTTCTGTTTGTATTCATTTTGCAGGTGAAGGAATTCTTGGTTGTGAATGTTGGCCATGAGTGAATGAGGAGTACGTAGGCAGGAAAGTGGGTCCACGAAAAAAAAAATGAAAAATGATATATATTGTTGTGTTTAGTGTGAAAAGAGGAATGCAATGAGATAGGTGTCAAATAAGGGTGTCGAGAAGGGGTCGGGTCCACATGAAAAAAAGGTTGAAAATGAGAGGTACCACTGCAATGAAGGTGAAGAGAAGAAACCAATGGGATAGGTCTCAATTAATGGGGCGGGCAGGACCCAGACTCGATTTTTTTATTTTTTTTCTCCTATGGAGTTATACTCCGATATGAATAATACTTCAGTGGAAAAATGCCCAAATTATTAATAGGAAAAAAGAAGTGTTGAAAGGCCCCAATGTTGAACAGGAGAAATCATGTTGGTTCCCTTTTTGTTTTGTTTGTGTCCTAGGGTTAGGGTTTTTTAGGGTTTCTACAGACGAGTGTTTACCATGTGCTATAGCTCTTTGATATATGTGTAGGGTCGAACAATAGTACTCATCCCATTATCTCAAGGCACCAACTAAGGAGGCTAGACCGTACCCTTAGTTGTACTACCCGATTACCTAGGTACTAGAGAGTATCTTCCTGAGTGTTGTTCTCAGTGGCACTATAGCAGTCAAGCAGCCGATCGGTTTATCTACAGAGGGATTTAGGATATCTAGGTCAATCCATATACAAGTGTTGTCTGATGCTCTACCACTCGAAGGGGTACCAACAGGGGTTACAAGGGTGGCCAACAATGTGCACTTAATGACCACTTGTAGTTCCTATGTGTATGCTTCCTCGACCACGTATTTATGCATTGAACAACAAATCTTTGTAGCTTAAAGATGTCGGAATACGTCTCTACCCCCCAAAAAATTGTACCCACTATTCTTGTCAAGGAAAGTGCTCTGATACCACTTGTTAGGTACCATATCTATTATAATAACATAAGCAAAAATATTGCAGTCAATAACATCAGATTGACAACAGAAAATAGAAATACTGCAGAGAATAATAGTGGAACAACAAAATATATGGATCCACAACACCAGAATAATACCTTTATTGATAGGGAACAATTTTCACTTGCCTCTTTGAGGGGGAAACCTCTAGCAAAACAGATTTTTATTAAATAGTCTTTATTAACTAGTATCATCCTTTATTACATGGAAAATATAATATTCTACCTACATGAGAGGTTAGGGGGTTAGATCCCTAACAATACATTCACAATGACTATGATGCCAATTGTTGCATAAAACATAGTTACTGACTTAACAAAAACTATGACCTCAAAATGAGAACTCTAGTCCTAAAAACACATATTTTTGGGCCAAAAACAACAAAATCAACCATTGTTTCAAAAAGTGGTGCAACTGGTAGAACCCTTTTTTTTCAAGGTTAAAATTACTACCTTTTGCAACAATGGCCTTAACAACGTCGCAATGATGTCAACAAAAGCCTTAAAATCAACCCCTGAATCGAAAAATTATGTTAATAGGAGCACCATTTTTTTTCATTTTCAAGGTTAAAATTGTGACTTCTTTGAAACCTCAAGAATCGACAATTAGTATCCTTGCAACCAAAACCTTAAAATCAACACAAAATCGAAGAATGGTTCTCCTAGTAACACTTTCCCTTTTTTTAAGGATAAAATTGCACATGTTTTGGTATCATGGCCTTGACAACCCGTATCATTGGAACCAAAATCCTAAGATCAACCCCTGAATCAAAAAGAGATATTATCAGTGACACTCACTTTATTTTTGGGGATTAAAATTGCAACATTTTAGAAACCATGGTCCGAAAACCTAATAATGTTGTGGAAAAAAAAAATTAAAAATCAATTAATTTATTAAAAAAAGCAAAAAGAAAGAAAAAAAAAAACCCTTAAAAGAAAAATAAATATTTTTTTTTTAAATACATTTTTTTTTTAAAATAAAAAAATTAATTTGGAAAGAAAAAACAACTATAATTAAAAATAATAATAATGATGATGATAATGATGATTAACGTCCACTAAGACCTAATTGGTCTATCGGACCTTAAGAGGGTAAACGATTACTTGTGATTCTTTAGAATTTTGTTTCTGTGCTCGAAAAGCATTAAGAAAAGCTTTCCAAGATCACCATACTTTTGTTGAGTTAAAAGATTAGAAAGGTTGGTAGTGTGATCAATATTTTGAAAATAAGATAAAAAATACAACCCAAAAAAATAAAATAATTATA
>ML854811.1:28778-48422 GCA_009831015.1 Picea engelmannii | reverse complement strand
TTTGTCAAAATGAAGTGTTGGGATATGTTCGTGACAATGCGACATCAGAGATGGTCAACATATTGTGATGTTGAGAAATTGTAATACCTCATTTCACCTGACTATATTTAGATAACATACTTATTCTTTGAGGGTGTTTTCTCACAAATGACCCAATTAATTAATACATGATGAATGTTAGACTTGTTAAGAAATTATTAAAATGTGAAATGTGAAATTGATAAATTACGCATTATATATTGTTGAATAAAATTTATGGATGATCATGATTGTACAAACATTATTGATGAGTTCATGTGTGTACATGAAGCTTAATGAATGGTTGACGTAGGTATCATACAAAAGACACTAGAACTCCAGACTGAGTCAGGGAGTGAATGAATTGATGAAATTTTGAATAGATGACTTATGTTGATTATGGACTTTTGTTGATTATGGACATGTTGATTAAAACTTGTTTAGTGGTTACACACACATGAATCATTCTTGTTGATCCGACTCACAAAAGGAGGGAAACATCTAGGGGAAAATCTAAAAGACAAGAAAATTTAGGAAACATCTAGGAGAAAAGATACGAGACAAGAAAATTAGAGGAATCTTAAGTAAAAACTATGAAAAAGATGAGATTAATTTTAGAAGTTTAAGGAAAGTGAGTGAGGGAAATAATTTATTTTAAATTTAATTGATAAATTCTTGTACAGGGGAAGGATATAAAAGAAAGGTCTTGGGTCAAGAGAAGGAGGATATTCTACACTATTGTTGGATGACCATTGTAATGACTATAGACTTCGAGCATTTCTATTTTGAGTTGGACAACGAACTGTGTTAAGAGGTGGGATTCTCTCACTTATGAGTGGGCACTTCATAGATATGCGGCTAGTTTGTATAGCCCCTCTACGGCTCGGGGGGGCATAGAGGAAGAAGAGTACCTGTTGCATTGGCTGGGAGGCATATGATGAGTCCTTCAATTCTATGCTCAACAAGTTCAGTGAGTGTGGTGAATCTCATGTGAAGGTTTAAAGCATTGATGACCAGTGTAGACAAGCGAAACCCAAGGAATTTGAGCATTCAATTCCATCATAATTTTTTTTTTGTTGTATATCATGAATTGATAAATGGTAGTTGATTATGTAATGTTCCATGCATACATTGAAAGAATGAATTTTATTTTAAATTTTGTTATGAAAGTAACAGACTAATATATGTGCAATTTATTTTAAATTGCACATGTAGTAATTGTTTGTTGTGTTTGCAATTATTTTTTTTGTTTGTAATTATAATTGTTAACCTCTGTCCATTGTAAAGTCTTGTTTACTGTACCACTCAATATCCAAAATTTATGTAGAGAATCGATTACAAAATTCTTCCAGTTTGATTTAGACAAAAACTCATTAGAATTTAAAATTATGTCCATCTAGAAAGGATACAACTTGAATTCGCGTAATATTCAATTATATCGGTATGTTCAGGTTAAATTTACTTCATAATATCTCTGTGAAATATATATACTCGCGGCCTTAACTTTGGTCTATCGAAAAAATTTCTGCTTTTACTTTTAGTAGTCTTTAGTCATTTTGTTTCCACATAAAGATTACCTTATTCTTCTACATTTGTGCTTCATCAATATTCATATTCTCTCTAAAGAAAGATAAATGCAACACAGGATTAATTTTAACTTATTAAATCCAAATTTTGGAAGGATTAACATTGTTATCTATAAGGTACGATCAATGGTTAGTTGAAGATATGGATCTTTGACTAGTTCATTACTAACACCTAGAAGTGGTTGAAACCATTGCATTAAACTATAAACGCTATTGGTTATCGGTGAAATTACTTTTCTGTGTAATAAAATTTGGATCTAAAATATGAAAGGTTTGCATATGAAATCTTATCAATGTCTGATCTAAAATTCATAACAAACTTAATCCATCCTGACTAATTTTAGAACGAAAGCTCAAGATAGGAATAAGTCCATAACTATCATTGTCGTTAGATCTATAAGCTAAGGAAGGTTAAATCTGCTTTGGGGAGAGGGATCTCTATCTAAATCCAATATTTCCTGATCATTATTATTTGAATTACTTGTTGATTCCATGTTGATACATCTGATTAGTTCTTGCGTGGGAACTAAATGAATCATTTGATACTATTGCAACTAATTGTGCAGTGAATATTATTAATTCCTTCAAACCTTTGTTGGAAATATTAATTACAAGTCATGAGATTCATGCTTACATAGACTCTGTCTATCATAGAAAGCAGAGACGTCAGACCTTCAGACACAACAAGGAAGAGTGTTAGAAGTAGCTCATTTAATGAGTCGATCTTTATCTTTATTGAGCTTTGTTATGCAGATATGAGTTAGTCAAATTTATTGTCATCTTAATTGTTTGAGTCAGTTTACTTCTAAAAGAAGTCTTAGATTCATCCATATATGTCTGAGTCTGTAAGTAGTCAATAGACAGAGAGGTAGAGAGAACGAAGTCATGAGTTAGCAAGAAACAATAACTGTAAGGAGTCAAGAATTCTGAGAGCACAAGCTCTATGTTTTGCAAGTTTGAAGAAGTTGTTGGAGAAGAAGCTTGACATAGTTATTGTATTCTATATTAGCGCACAACACCCGAGTTATTAACATATATCAAGTATTTTGTGTGTTGACATATTCATGAGTATTTTCGAGTTCTGTTGTGTTTGTGAGTTTATGTGTTAAAGAGTAGCATAATGTCAATAAATTGTCTTATAAGTGTTATCATCACAATGCGTAGTATATTGAATAGTTTGTGAACTACATGGTAAGTCCCGAGAGTTCATCGACGAAGAGTTTCATTTTGCGGTATTTGTAACTGTGATGCACAAATTTTTTCTGTGCACTGTAGATACGAGATTTAATATAAGAGTAGGTTGAGTAGAGAAAGTTTTATTAAAGTAGTTTTCAAGAGAAGTAGCTCTGTCATAAAGTGAAATCATGGCTTCTTCTTTAAATATTCAACCTCCCACTTTTACAGGAAAAAAATACAAGTTATGGTCCTTGACCATGAAGGTGTTATTTCTGGGTCAAGATGTATGGGAGATAGTCAAGAATGGATATGTGGAACCAACAGATCAGGAAACATACAATGCTCTCACACAAACATAGAAGGAGGGTTTGAAATATCAAAGGAAGAAGGATGGAAACATGATTCTTTACATACATCAAACCATGCATGAAAGCATACTCCTAAGAGTTGCATCAATAAAACAAGCCAAGGAATCATGGGACCTATTACAAACTTCTTATCAAGGTATGGAAAATTCAAGACTTGAAAACTACAAATTATTAGAAAATATTTTGGAACTCTTTCAATGAAGAACTCAGATTTAGTAGATTCAATTTACACCCATGTTATTGGTCTGATAAATCAAATTAAGTCTCATGGAGAAACCATAGGGGATAGAAATGTTGTTGATAAGGTACTTAGAATTATTCCTCCTAAATTTTATACTCTTGTTGTGACCTTGGAAGATAGCAAATACCCGAGTCAGTTTAGTCTAGGTGAGCTGCAAGCCTCCCTCATTAATCATGAATACATATTGAATAGGTCAAATATATCATTAGAAAATTCATTTTACACACAATCATCTATAAGTCATGGAAGAGGAAGGGGGAGAGATAACTTTAGAGGCATAGGAAGGAGTTATGTTAGATGTGGATGTAGTAGCATTCCTGGAAATACTGGTGGAAGAGGTCAAAATCCAAATAACAGTGAGTCAAGTAATCAAAGAGTTGAAAAATCAAAGATTTAGGGCCATTACTGTAAAAAGTATGGACATTATGCATATGAGTGTAGGAAGAGACAATATAATCAGAACAAGCAAGGTCAAGATCATTCAAACAACACAAATAGTCCCTCCTATGTTTATGGCACGCATTGAAGCAATGCCTATAGTCTCACCAATTGAATGCAATGTTTCTCAAGAAAGTCCTTGTGACATATGGTATCTAGATTCATGATGAAATAATCATATGACAAGAAAATTATGACTGTTTTTTAGTTTGGATAAGTCAATCTAAACTAAATTTACACTTGGAACAGATATCCAAGTCACTATGTTAAGCAAATGAAGTATTAACATTTTAACGAAATAGGGGGAGAAAAAAGTCATGATCGATGTATATTATGTTTCTGGTCTAAAACATAATTTGATGAGCACAGGACAACTGTTACAGAAATGATGCAAACTCTACATGGAAGATAATCATTGTGTGATTATGGACATATACCCAAGCAATCAACTTATTGCAAAAATCTAGATGACAAGCAACATAATGTTTCCATTGACATAGAAGCCAACCAAGAAGAAAAATACAGTGCAAGCTATCTATGAAACAAAAGATGCGCAATCTGACACTGCATTCAAAGCAGAAAACAAATAATAAAGTGTGTGTCGCTCTAAGGAAGGAAAATCTAATGCGTGCAATTTTAAAGAAAAAGAAGATAGTGGCACAGAGATGCACGCAACATTCCAATATGAAGTGTAGGATGATTCCTGGCTATGACATTTCAGACTTGGACATTTGAAATTTGGAGGTCTAAAGCTGCTATATACAAAGGATATGATGAAATGTTTTCCATTCATTGAAAAAACAAAAAGAATATGCAAAGGCTACATCTTTGGAAAGAAACATAGAGAGTCATTTCCAGTTGGCAAGTCATACAGAGCAAAAGATCCACTGGAAATTGGACATTTAGATATCTGTGGACCAATGAAAACACTATCTATAGGAGGAAATACTTATTTTATTACATTTATTGATGATTTCTCAAGAAAGACATGGATTTATTTTCTAAAACATAAATATGACGCATTGGGTTGTTTTCAGCAGTTCCAATCACTTGTGGAGAAAAAAAGTGGTTATTACAACAAGGTTTTAATAACTGACAAAGGAAGAGAATATGATTCAAGATACTTTCAAAACTTTTGTAAAGTTCATGGAATTTACAAGAAATTCATTGTGCGGTATACACCACAACATAATGGTGTTGCAGAGAGGAAGAATCGAACCATCATGGAAATGGCACGCAATATGTTGGTAGCCAAAAAATTGTCAAATGGGTATTGGGCTAAGTTAGTAGCATCTGTAGTATATGTTAGCACTGAGAATCACCCTCATATTGCAAGAGGATAAGCCCGGTACCCATCAAAAGGTTTGTGAATGTAAATTAATGATTAAAGGTCAAATGGACAAAACTCAACATAAAAATGTTTTAACACAAAAATATGGGCTAGCATGCATAAGAAAATGAGGTCTTGATTAACTTCAGTCAATGGTTTAACGATAAAGGTGAATAGAAGGAAGAATTAGTGAGGAAGGTGGATAGGTCTGCTATAAACATCATGATTTCAAGCAACTAGAAGAAGAAAAACTCAGTCACAAGAACTTCTTGAACTTAAAGTTTAAAACACTAAAAAAACATTCATAGCAACATTATAATAAAACCTCCATTATAACATAACCACAACATCTCATATGGATCATCCAATCACGATCATTTAAAAATAAGAGGAAACAAGATGATGAAATGAAACATACTTCTATTAATGAAAATGTATCAAGTCTCATACATAACCAGAGAACAACTCTGTTTAGTCAAAATATTACAAAAGTGGAGCTCTACTCAACCATCCAACCCTCTCATATCATTCAGCCGATGCATTTATAATCAAAACAATAGACAACATATAAGAGTGCGAGTTGGCCTTCCTATCCTAGGATTCTCCACAAAAAGATACAAGTCTAACGTCTGTACCAACAGATATAACAAACTACTAAAATCAAGGAGCCTATTGGCAACCACTCTAACAAAAATGAATGACATGTCTTGCTTCTTGGGTGCCTCTTCTCCAGTGTTGTGTGTCTTCTCCACCTGTCATAAGGAAACTCGGGTCAGTTTGGGCCTGTAGGAAAAACTGCCCTCTGTGGTACTTCAGGATGACAGTTTTTTGTCTCCTCATCCAGACCCTCCATGCTCCCATTTAAGGGGGTAGTCGATTGTTCAACCACCGATACTTCTTTCATTAACTGATTTCTCCTTGCGATCAGGATGAGGCTTATTATTTCATCAAGGATATATCTGGGTCATTTTGACATAATGAACCCTCTCCACAATTTCCTCACTCTTTCCTCTAGTGATAGATTGGTCGCGGTATGTTAACGTTCTGCTTCTCTTTGTGACCTTCCTTTGATGATTTGGATTAACGCTTAGTTTTGTTGCCACACATTGCTCTCGAATTGGACCCTCTATAAGCACATGATTTCAGAAGTTGTTAAGGGCGGTTTGGATCCACACCGCTCGGACTCCCGCAATCCACCACCAACTACCACATACCTCTCTAGCTATACCATGGTTTCGATTGCGGGACCGCTCAAGGATTTTAACGTTCGAGCATTTTTTTCCCCACAATGAAGTGTGTCTATCGATCTTGTCGCAATATGCGATCTGGGAACGCCCTGCTTTTTTTTCCACGCGCTGATCAAGTTTATCTGTCCACCAAATCCATAATCCTTTTAACCATGTTTAGAAATGGCGCCAAATTGGCATTCGAGAGCTTTGAATGCTGAGCAGGAATACCTCCCGGAGGAAGATCTCTTCGATCTGACGTGGTGGCCTGAAATGAATTCCACGTGTCCTCGGTGGATAAGTGCCATGTGCTGAGTTGAAAAACACCCATGGAGTGGGAGGGCCTAAAGCATCTTGGTAACCTGATGCCACTTTAGGACTTCAGATCTTCGTGACTTTAGGATGTAGAGCATGGAAATATCCAAAAGTAACTTTCTCTCGGTTGACGTGGCAGTCTCTCGTCACTTCGACACTTTGGGCTTCGGGAGTTTGGAATGTAAAGCATGGAAATCTCCCGGAGTAACTTTCTCATGGTTGACGTGGCAGTGTATCGTCACTTTGGGACTTTGGGTCTTCTGTCTGGTTGTTAATCCTTGCGTGACTTTGAAAATCTGAATGCATGGGAGCCGTTAATATGAACTGTACATGGGATCTCCACCACTGAAAATTGAACCTGTCTGTTTTCTTGTATTTCAAGCCCAAAATGAACTTCTCTAAATCTGCATTTTTCTCATGGTTTTTCCCTGTGCATTCAACATACTTGATCGACCTGCTATAAGCTCAATTAAAGGCAAACAAGATGACCAGTAATTCGAACCAAATCACGATATGCAATTATCCTTCAAGAAAGATAGAAAAAATTTGTGCAAAGAATCAGTCAATCAAGATGATAAGGAAAAACATGTCATTGAACAAAAGGGAAACCTACTTTATCAACCAGAAGAGGAACAACTTATAGTAAGGTATGCATAAAAGAGAGAGATGGGGCAGAGGTGTAGACTTAGGTCTTAGCAACAACTACATATGACCCATGACAACTTCATGTGATAACAATATACATCATGAACAAATTTCCGATGAGAGTGTGAAAAACAAAGTTCCTCAAGAATCCTGGACATGTATGAAGCATAATGTGGCGCACTTAATTTTTTTTGGTTGTGTCGCATACACACATGTTCCAAATGAGCTGAGAAATAAGCTAGATAACAAAGGACATAAATTTATATTTGTTTGATACTCTGAATATACAAAAGAATACAAACTGTATGATCCTATTGCAATAAAATTCATAATCCATCGTGATGTTCAATTTGTGGATAATGAAGCATGGGATGGAAGCACAGAAAGAACAATCAAAATTATTGATGCTATTGGGCATGATGAAACAGAAGATGAAGTGGTTCAAACACCTATTATAAGTCAGTGCACAGTTCCTTCCACTCCTGGAACTGCGACACAAATCATAGTTCAAACTACTCTAGTGAGATCTGCAGGGGCACAATCTACACCTAGAGCGCAACAAACTCCAACAAGCAGTCCAAGTAGTTCTACATCTCTAGATCCAACATTAGCAAGTATGCTACCAAGGAAGACAAGAATTATGCGCGACATCCATAATGTTGACACAACAAATTCATTTTCAGTTTTTGCTTTGTTTTCACATATAGATGATCCATTAACTTTTAAAGAAGATGTCAAAGATGATGTATGGGCACATGCCATGGATGAAGAAATTAAATGCATAGAGAATAATTAGACATGGAAATTGGTAGATATACCTGAATATGAGGATGTGATAAGTGTCAAGTGTATTTATAAAACCAAACAATATGCATATGGAAATGTGCAGAAGCACAAGGCAAGATTAGTTGCAAGAGGTTTTACACAACAACCTGGAATAGACTTCAATGAAACATTTGCGCTAGTTGTGCGCATAGACACAGTCAGAACTGTGTTGGCCATTGCTGAGCAGAATAAATGGTTTGTTTATCAATTGGATGTAAAGTCATCATTTTTTAATGGACATTTAGAAGAATAAGTATATGTGGAACTACCACAAGGCTATGAGATTCTAGGACAAGAAAAAAAGTATATAGATTGAAGAAGACATTGTATGGGTTAAAGAAATCTCCCAGAGCTTGGTACAGTCACATAGACTCTTATCTTACTTAGAATGGATTTCAGAAAAGTGAATGTGAGCCAACACTGTATATCAAAGAAAATAAACAATGTAATATGATAATTGTTTGCTTATATGTAGATGATTTGATTTTTATAGGTGATTTTGGCATATACAAATTTAAGTCATTCATGAAGGATGAATTTGAAATGACTTATTTAGGGCTTATGAGTTATTTTTTGGGTATTGAAGTTCACTAGTCCAAAGTTGGTATATTTATTTCACAATCTAAATATGCACATGAAATTTTGAAAAGGTTCAATATGATAAATTCCAAAGAATCCCCAACACCTGTCATAACATGATTAAAGTTAAGCAAGGAAGATAAAGGGTCTAGGGTGGATCCCACACTGTTTAAAAGGATGGTAAGCAATTTTATGTATTTGACAACAACAAGGCCCGATATTATGTATGGAGTGAGTCCAATTTCAAGGTTCATGGAAACTCCAAAAGAATCACATTGGAAGGTAGGGAAAATAATTTTGAAATATGTAAATGGAACAAAAGATTTTGGCATTATGTACTCTACTTCAAAAGATTTCAGACTTATTGGATGCACTAACAGTGATTGTGGAGGCATCATAGGTGACAAAAAAGTACCTTTGGGTACACATTTCATTTTGGAATAGGTATAGTATCATGGGCATCAAGGAAGCTGCCCATTATGACTCTTTCTTCAACAAAAGTTGAGTATGTTGCAACTACAAGAGCAGCTTGTCAAGCAGTTTGGATGAGAGAAATTTCAAAAGATTTGTTGCAGAAACATCAAGAACCAACTACAATGTTTTGTGATGACAATTTCGCCATCATATTATCAAAGAATCATGTATTTCACAAGAAAACCAAGCATATTGATACAAGGTATCATTTTATCAGAGAATTAGTGAATAACAAAGAAATATGTATAGAATTTTGTAAGTCTAAAGAAGAAGTTGCAGACATATTTACAAAAGATTTGGAAAGGGATGCATTTCAGAAACTGCGTAGTTGTCTAGGAGTCGACGCATTCGTAGATATTTAACAGTACATGTCAATTTAAATTTTTGATGTAAATTTTGTGTTTTGTAATCTCACCTACTTATAATTAAGGGGGAGTGTTGGAAATATTAATTGCAAGTCGTGAGCTTCACACTTACACGGATTTTTTCTGTCACGGAAAGCAGAGACGTTAGTCTATCAGACATGGCAAGGAAGAGTGTTAGCATGAGCTTATTTAATGAGCCGATCTTTATCTTTCTCGAGTTTTGTTATGCAAATAAGAGTTAGTCGAAGTTATTATCGTCTTAATTGTTTGAGTCGGTTTACTTCTATAGGAAGTTTTAGCTTCATCTATATATGTTAGACTATGTAAGCAGTCAATAGACATAGAGGTAGAGAGAACAAAGTCGTGAGTTAGCAAACAACAACAACTCTAAGAAGTCAAGAAGTCGAAGAACAAAAGCTCTATGTTTTGCAAGTTTGCATAAGTTGTTGGAGCAAAAGCTCGACATAGTTATTGCATTCTGTATTAGCGCACAACGCCCAAGTTATTAACATATATCAAGTATTTTGTATGTTGACATATTCATGATTATTTCTGAGTTCTATTGTGTTTGTGAGTTTATGTGTTAAAGAGTAACACAATGTCAAGAAATTGTTTTATAAGTGTTATCATCACAACACACGGTATATTGAACAATCTGTGAACTGTGCAATAAGTCCTAAGAGTTCAACGACAAAGAGTTTCACTACGCAGTCTTTGCAACTGCGCTACGTAGAGTTTGTCTACACATTGTAGATCCAAGAACCTTCTAGTCAACCAAAATTATTACTTTCCCGTCAACCAACAATAACCTTGACACCAATTCTCAATGCCTTAACCTAATGAAACCATCCATGAAATGAGAGTATAGCTTGTAAATTGTTTAACCTCCCGTTTAAATGAATACATGATTGATGCTAAGAAGAAAGGTCGAATGTAACAACAATGACACGGGAACTTAATGAAGAATTAGTATAGTGCACTTTAGAATCATAACAAAATTCATATATATATATATATATATATATATATATATATATATATATATATATATATATAATCAATTTCCATTATTTAATCAATGAATAATGCGGTGATATTGATCTATTAGGCTATAAGGCAATAATGTATATTGATGTAGAAAATAGATAAGTACATAGTTGTATCAACTCCGTCTGTCTTCATAATCCGAGATTTAATTAGCTGACCCATTTCAATAGAATCAAACTTCAATATAATATGTAACTGTGGCGATTCGTTTTCATCAATTTCCTTTCTCAATTCGTTTTCTTGCATAAGATACCCTTCATATTCTTTAAATGATGAACTCGCCATTTGATAAATAAAAGATCTTATGATTTTTTGATGATTGTTAATTAGTAGTAGTACTTTATGAAATGTAACATTAAACTATTTCTTAGCAATACTAATAATGGTTATTAATAGATTGTAAGGATGCATATTATATACAAGTATTTAATTGTAAACTTCTTATATATTTATAATCCATTTAAGAGGAATTCATTCTTAACAACACTTTATATATATAGACTAATATGGGCACTATAAAATCCTCATGAAATCAAAGAATAGTTAATCGTTCAATCAATGTATAATTGTCTAAGTTTATGCTACAATTCTAATCGTATGCACGCGTGGATTCTTAGATATAAATTGTGCTCTGGATTACAGTTGTATACTTTAATTGTCCATAAAATATTTTATTGAAAAGTGAAGTAAGGAAATAATTATTGGAATAAAGTTAAGGATATTACTCTAAATGCTTAGAATGCTAATATATTAATCTTAATGATTCTGATATATTGATATATTAATCGTAATGGTTAGTTGATAAATGTTAAACTTGAATTGGAATGTGTAAGTTATATATATATATATATATATATATATATATATATATATATATATATATAATTTTGTCGAAGTTTCTTATAAATTAATGTTAGTAGTGAACGTGGTATTTGTGGTAATATGTAATTGGTAATTCCTTTAATAAAATAATTAATTGCAAAGGTTAGTGGCTATATTTATATATTGTGTTACGGAATGTTATTACCCTTGATCTTAATAAATGCAACAAAGAGTAAATTGTATTCATAATGGTATTTCATAATCAAAATTAAACGTAATGTTATGTGACATTGGAAAAGTTTTAATGAGAAGATTAATTATTTCATAATATTGTGCATGGTACTTAATCAATTTCTAATTAGGTTTAGTATTGAGATTTTGGTTTTTTTAATTTGGAAACCATGAAAGTTTTAGCGTAACTAATATTGGGATCTTGGTTTTCTTAATTTGGAAAACATGAATGTTTTAGTGTAATTTGTTTGCTTTTGCACAACCAAACCATGACTAAGCATTGTGAGGTTGAAGTTATTTGTGGATTATGTTAGTAGTTATACAATGTTTCAATTACGTTGTTATCTTTTTTTTTTTCTTTTTCTTTTTCTTTTTTTTTCCACAAAAAATTTCTCTTTATATTTATATTGAAATATAATTGTTCACAAATCATTCTTTTACATCAAAATGTCCCTAAAGCTACCTTAAGTTGTTCAACACATATACTAAGGAATGGGTACTTTAAACTCCAACTATAAGGCTTCATATAGCCCGATCATCATGCAACACAAAAGGCATCCCCTACAAAAAAGCAAAGAATCCCTCTCTAATATAAACTTAAAAACATAATTGGGACCTCATGACTCTCTTCACATAGATAGTATGCAATGTTTCTGGGATGCTTCAGGAGCGCCTGTTTTGATAACTAATCCACCTCTTGGTTTTCTTCTTTGTAAACATGTCCAAAGGAAATGGTCCTAAAGAGCTTGATGAGATCTGTTATCCTTTCCTTCCAACACTCCAAGGTGACCACCTGTAAAGAACCTTTCCCCTTTAGCCAATCTATGACTATTTTGGAGTCTCCTAGGATAAGGATCTCAGAGAAAGATAGTTGAGAAGCCAGAGTAAGTAATGCCCATACCCCCATAAGCTCAGCTTTGGTATTTGTTCTGTGTCCACAATTTATCGTCCATTTATATGAAGGATGATCACTCATCTTTATCACTCCGCCTGCCCCACATTGATCACCATTTTGTTGTGTTGCCCTATCAAACCACCCAACAATATTCTGCCCATATGTCAAACCATCAGAAACTCTCGGGACTGGAGCATTTATCTTTTTCTTGGTGCCATCTAGTGTGCATAGTGATTTGTATACCACCTTCTGAATTGAAGGATTTCCTGATTCAGAGATGGAAATATTTATTTCAATCCATATATACCAACATATGTAAAATGGAAAGGATGGGTATGTTTGATTCTGTTCAAACCAAAATTTAAAACATTCAATAACTATTGTACCATGCCATCGAGAAATGAGAGGAATAACAAATTTTATTTTGTCCCAAACAGAAATAGTAAAGGAACAATCCACAAACAAATGGTTTATGGTATCCCCATAATTTCTGCATAGCAAGCATAAACCTGATCCAATATGTCCTTTGTGTTGTAAATTATCCCATGTGAGGACTTTGTTTTCTACAACCAACCAAACAAAGAGTTTGATTTTTAGTGGAAAATCCCAAATCCACAACTTTTTCCTCCATCCTCTAATATTAACAGTCCACTATTTTTCCACTAAGGCATTGTAAACATTTTTTGTTGTTATATGGCTAGAAGAATCGCCACCAGTCCATATCAATATATCTAGTCTAGCCTGTAGCTGAATACCATCTCTATCTGAGCCTTCCTGTACCCCTCCTATTCATGCGTTATGTCTCCCACCAGGCCCAATTCCTCGCTGTCAAGCTAAATAGAACATATTGTGCCAAGGCACAGAGCGCAACTGGCCTGATACATGTAGTATACATTTTTGTGGTTGAGCGTCATTACTAAATATTCAGACAAGGTCACATATCTACCCATCCCAAGGATCTTATCTTTTCCAATGACGATGGAGTGTCCCGAACTCGGGGTCCAAGAAATCCAATGTAGTATAAGAGGAACAGATTTTTGGATAATTCTCCAAGTCTGTGATCCCTTCGTCACTAAAATCTCTGCCGATCTCAACCACCTAGTAACTGGCCCAAAAGGTAGATATCTGTCTTTAATAACTCGTTACCAAATGCATCTTTTCATCAGAACTCTCCAGAGTGTATTAGTCGTCAATTCCCTATAAAAAATGTAAATGTTTCTCAGCTCCCAACCACCGTAACTTTTAGGCCGAGCTATAATATCCCACTTGCACAAATGATAGCTTTTTTTTATTTATTTCCCCATGTCCATAAGAAAGAGAAAACTAATTGGTGAATCTGATTGAACATTGATGATGGAATATGCGCCATAGCCATCCAATAGACTAGTTGGCCTTCCAAGACTGCCTTTATTAGTACATAGCATCCTCCAATTGAAAGCCATCAGTTGCACCATAGATTGATTCTCTTTTCGAATTTTGAAATGAACCAATGCCAATCCTCCACCTTATAACTGTCCAGTTTTAAAAAATAACCCAGATACCTGAACCCTTCTGAGAGAGCTATAAAATTATACTGGAAAAATTATTTTAAATTATCAGTGGAGAAAAGTCATTTTTTGAACATTAATCAGAAGCCCAGACACTCCACAAAAGACCCCCATAATTCTATGAATTTCTTGCCATTCCTCCAGACAAGCTTTTGACATGATGATTATATCATCCACGAATAGAAGATGTAAAATATTTATTAGCCTTGAAACCTTAATGTTTGTCAACTTTCCATCTGCTTGGGATTTTTTAAGGGAGAGTCCAAGTCCTTCCATCGAAAGGATGAACAATAGAGGCAACAATGTGCATCCCTGTCTTAGACCTCTTGCACTCTGGAAGAAATTTGTCGACTCACCATTGATCAAAATAACAATAGTTATTGAGAATGTATATTTTAACCTTGTACAATATTTACTACAAACAAATTTTCAATAAAAGAACAGAAAATATACAATGGCAAATACAAACATTACACAAAGATTTTTCCCCTGCAAACCCAAACCGAGAAAACTAGCATATTATGTATTCATTCATAGTGTTACATTGTTTACAATACAATATATATATAGGAGCCAACGACATCCAAAACCCTAACCCAATGACCTGGATTAGTCAACAACCCTAATTCCTTAACCTAAAATAGAAAACCATCGGAAAAAAACCATGTGCCGAAAAACCGCCCAAAAATGCGACAAGTTTCCCAAGGAAAAACAATTTTCTCGGGCATCCCCCCCTAAAACCCCCCTAGCGGACACTACTACTCGTGCAAAGAATATAACACATACCCAACATTCTCCCACTTGTTTTCTTTGCATACAGGGGGTTACAGGGTTACATAATCAACAATCTAGGGCAACAATGCCCATGGATCCTCTACACCAAGAGTACTTCTTAGTGCTCATAGATTTTGTTAATGAATCTGCAACGTTCTTCAAAGTGTCCACCTTCATCAAAAATACTTTCTTTTCTTCAACCATGTCTATCACAAAGTGATATTGAATATCAATATGCTTTATCTTTGAATGATAAGTTGGGTTCTTTGCCAGAAAAATTGCATTTTGACTGTCACAATCTATACTTGCAGCTTGATGTACCAACCCAATACCTGAACACAATATTTGTAACCATATTGCTTCCTTACTTGCATGAGTGGCTACCATGTATTCATCTTTTGTAGTTGAAAGTGCCACTACAACCTATCTTTTGCTCATCCAACTTATTGCTCCTCCAAACAGGTTAAGCACATACCCACTTGTAGATCTCCTACGATCCAGATCTCCAGCCCAGTCTGCATCCACAAAGCCATGTATATCCACCACTCTGTCCAATCTCGGTCTTCCTTGGTAGCACAATCCATAGCAGTAGTTCCACGCAAATACCTGAAAACCCTTTTTAATGTTGTTCAATGCTCCTTCCCTGGTTTTGACATATACCTGCTCAAAACTCCCACTGCATGTGCAATGTCCAGTTTAGTATAGACCATTGCATACATCAAACTGCCAACTACACTCACATATGGAACACAAGACATTTCCTCCTCCTCTTCCTGTGTCTTGGGAAACTAATTCGTAAATAACTTTACACCAACATAAATAGGAACCTTGACCGGTTTACATTCCTGCATATTAAACCTCTGCAATATTGTCTCGACAGATTTTCTCTGATTTAACTAGAGTTTTCTCTTTTTCCGGTCTCTTTTAATTTCCATGCCCAAAATGAAATTTGAAGCACCGAGATCCTTCATGTCAAGTTTAGAGGACAACTGAGTTTTCACATCCTGGATAATTTCCTTGTTGTTTCCTATTAGCAACATGTCATCCACATACAAGACCAAATAAATTAAATGATCACCAATTAATCTAAAATACACACAATGATCCTCTTTGCTTCTTGTGAAGCCAAGTCCCAACATATAAGTATCAAAATTTTGATACCACATCCTTGGTGATTGTTTTAAACCATACAGAGACTTTTTCATCTTGCATACCAACTCCTTCTTTCCCTTCACAACGTAACCTTCTGGTTGCTTCATATAGATTTATTCTTCCAGATCCCCATTTAGGAATGTTGTCTTCACATCCATCTGGTCTACTTCAAAATCAAATGTAGAAACAACAAATAACATAAATCTTATATAGGCTAACTTGGCAACATGAGAAAAAATCTCACCAAAATCAATTCCCTCAACCTGGGAATAACCCTTTGCTACTAACCGAGCTTTGTATTTCTCCACTTTTCCTTCTGCATTCAAATTCTTTTTAAATACCCATTTTCTACCAATGGACTTTCTTTCAGTCGATAACTCCACTAGATCCCAAGCCTCATTCTTATCCAAAGATTCCATTTTTTCGTCCATGGCCCTTTTCCAAAGATTTCCATCCTTTGAATCCATTGCCTCCCTGACAGTTCTAGGATCATCATCATAAATATACAAAGAAAAATTTGAATGGAAATCATATGGAGTATACATTTCCGGTAGCCTTCTTTCTCGAACCGATCTCCTCAATATTGGAGTATGAGGATCTTCTTCTTCTGATTCCTGTTCTTCTGTAGAGTCTGACTCATCATCCTTTATATAAAACTCTATTTTCGTTGGTTCTTCCTCACTTGGTAGGACTTCTTGTTTAACAACATCCTTCATTTCTCTAAATACCACATCTCAGCTATACACTACCTTCTTAGTTTCTGGGTTCCAAATATTATAACCTTTGAGACCATCTTTATATCCAATAAAGATACACTTTTCAACCTTCTTATCTAGCTTACTCTTGTTTTCCTTTGGAACATGAACATATGCATCACAACCAAATACCTTGAGATGTGTGAGAGAAGGTTTCTTACCAGTCCATACCTCTTATGAAGTCTTGTCATCCAATGCTCATGAGGGTGATCTGTTGACCAGGTAACATGTGGTACCCACTGCCTCTGCCTATAATTCTTGTCCTAACTCGACACCACTGAGCATGCACTTTGATTTTTCCATCAACGTTATGTTCATCCTTTCTAATCCATTATAATGAGGTGTATATGGAGTATTATTCTGCCTTGATATACTGCACTTCTTACAAAATTATTCAAATTCATTCCTGCAGAACTCTCCACCATTATCTGTCCTCAACACCTTAATTATTTTCTCTGTTTGATTCTCAACAAGAGCCTTAAACTCTTTAAACCTATCAAAGACTTCAAATTTATTCTTGAGGAAATATATCCAAGTATTCCTTGATAATTCATATATAAATGAGACATCGTACACAGATTTTCCTAATGATGGACCAATACAGGTCCAAAAACATCACCGTGAACTAGTTGTAAAATTCCTTCTGCCCTTGTTGCACCATAAGGGAATCTTACCCAATTTTGCTTCCCATATACACAATGTTCACATAAATCAAAATCCAGAGAGCAGTTAGACATACCTTCAACCATACCTTTATCGTGTAGTAGTTGAAGACCCTTCTCTCTGATATGCCACAGTATTTGATGCCACAACATAACCTTTTCTCCAGAGACCGTATGAGTTCTTTCTTCTTCAACTCCAATATTAGGAACAATGGAACTATTGCACCCATCACTAATAGTCTTCCTTGTAGCTTATACAGAGTTCCAAACTGAACTCCCTTCAACAACACCATTGCTCCTCGAACCATCATGTAGGTTTCCTTTTCAAATATTGTTTTTATCCCTGCATCATCCATTTTTCTTACATAAATCAAATTTCTGGACAAACCTGTGTTAGGATATTTAAACACTTAGGAGTTAGTTAAGAACTACTTGGTATAATGTGTGTATGCATTTCTAGTTAGGACATCCGACGGTCACGATATGTTCCTGACATAGAGTGATCTGATGGTTCATACTCTCCTCGATATTAACGACCATTGATCCATGGCTTAACACCCGATTGGTCCATGATCTCTATTTAAAGAGAATGGAGGGTCATTTTCTGATGATCGATTGTGAGAAACTCTCTTGTAAAATCTCTCTGTAATTTTTTTCTTTTGCATTAATAAACTGCTCCAAATGGCCACGTTGGCTAGGGTCGTGGATGTTTCCCCGTAGGGGTTTTACCACATGAAAACATCGGTGTATTGATATTTTATATGGTTATGTGAGTGGTTACTAAAGGTTTTCTTCCTTCATTGGAATACCTGTGTTGTCGAACATGGTATCAGAGCCTGTTTGAAGACCCGCTCCTGTTGTATATCGAGACTGTGAAGCCGAGTTTCCTCATCTCCATTTTCTATCATTTCCATACATTTATGGGCTAATAGGACTATTCCATTTCATCCGGAGCACTCGTTTCATCCAAGAACACTTTTCGTTTCACTTGAAAAGGTTTCTGTTTGCCCAAGATATGACAATTACAGTAAGATCCAGAGATATAAAGCTTGAATACATATTTTTAAAATTTTTGCAAAGTATTATTTTGGTTTTATTTCGGTTTTGTATTATTTATTTCCGGGTTTCTACTCTTTTAGATCTGCATATGCTCTTTTCCCCGTGCCCTGTGCAATATTGAAAAATCAGAAACATATAGGAAAAGGTGTATCTTTCGGGTAAGCTAACTGAGATCTAACCCTTGTTGTCATCGAGAAGTGAAATTGTTTTCTTGTGTGAAAATAGTTTTTTTTTAGCACGCTCTCCAAGGACGTATTCAACAACAACAAAAACACCCCCAATCCTCCTTCTGAACATTATAATATGTTTTGCTAGACCATTTTGTTAAAAATTTGGCTTATTAAGTAAGAGGTCTTGAGTTCAAGTCTCTCTTTTGTTATTTTTTTTTTAAAAGTTCATGCTAAAATTGTAAAGTGTATTTCACTTCAAGTATAAAAGTGAATCACTATAAGTAGCTTTAATATTTTATTTTAGAGTTATTTATTTTGCATACAACTGTTTTGTTATAAATTAACTTCATTGTAAAAGTGATCCCCACTTCTCTTTATAAAAGTGGGTCACTTCATAAAACAACTTACACTATCACGTGGTCATTTGGTTACTGTTTATGCATTTTTTTAAAAGGGCATAACTCTCACATCCAAAGTCCATTTTCAGTGTCGTTTTTTTTAAACTACATTAATTTTCGATCTCTTTCCATCCATATCATCATTTTTAGTTTTTAAATCCATATTATCTACATATTTAATATCGATTATACAAGTAATGTCTTGCTTATTGAAGATGACAAAGGTTATAGACTTCTTCAACCACATTGTAATGAAATTATTCTCAGAAGAGATGTTAAATTTGATGAAAATATCTTGGCTTGCGAGCCTAATTTGACAGTTGTACCTTCTTTGGCCTGTGATCCATCTTCAACGTTTTTGTCTTCTTCTGTTCATATTCTAGGGTCTTCTTCAGATGATGACAGTGAGGATAAAAATCCACCTTCACCTGCTCACCTTCCTCCAGATGAGTCCTGTTGGAGCCGCCCCTGTTTTTTCACCTTACGCAAAGTTGGAAAAATCTGATACTTGTGATCTAGAGTTGTTTTTTCTTTTCCTTTCCTTCC
>ML854811.1:7135-20724 GCA_009831015.1 Picea engelmannii | reverse complement strand
AAGTATGGGAACTTATGAGTCCCCTCTTCCTCCTTCGGAGGGCTCTTGAATCCCCCAAATACAATGGTCTTTTCTTCTAATAATGGAAAATGAAAATACAATGGTGAAGAATTGATTATCAAAATTCTCAAGAGGAGAGAAGTGAAACACTTGCTATAAATGCTCAAGAGGCTCTAAGAGAATGATGGCTTCTCCAAAATCAAATGAACAACATAAAAATTCTCAAAATTCTTCTCTTTCTTTTCATACATTGGTCATGTATTTATAGGACCAATGCAATATTTTTCATAACTTGCTTGTAGTGTGAATGGGATCCCTTTCAAGGTACTTCTCATACCTTCAGTAGTCTCAATGCTAGATTTCGAGCCAATTTGAGTGTCTTGTCTTAGTACACCCCAATATGGAAGTGTTTGAGACCCGACCAATTTAATTAATGAACCATTTCTACATTAGCACGATTTATTTTGGAGACAGTTGTGTAGACCACGCAACTTGTGCATTCAATGTTGTGTTGGTTGTTGAAATACATCTTAGTTCATCATACACTTAGAATAAATTAGATTTCAGCCTCCTATAAATATTTAACAACCATACCATTGTTCTTTATGAGTTGAAATACTATTATCCAAGTTCTGAAATAAAATAGCAGCGGAATAAAAATATGAACAGTAGACAGTAACCCACATTTGGCACAAAAATCTGTGCATAAATACTTGGAGAAATATTCAGAAAAATGGACAGTTTTGAGGAGAAATAATGTTTATTCAGCTTAAGGTAAAATTCGAACTATTACATCAGCAAGTTGCATCAGCACAAAAGAATAGTCATTCTCTTCTTCGAGCAAGTTACAAAACTATGCAAACAATCCTAGACTATGTCTAAGGTAGACAACCATGGTTGTACGGCCTGTACAACCCAGGACAACCAATAATCTTCCACTAACAGTCAACATCTGCATAGAAATTCATGCCAAATGGAAATTGTATGGAACAGAAAGAAAAACTCAGCAAAACTGCATAGAAATTTGTTCCATCATGTTGTAAACTTACAATAGTGATTTATGTGCCCTCCCTTTGTTGTACATCCAACTTACACAGTTGTACGGCCTCCTCTTCTATTGTTGTACGAACTATATTAATGGCTGCAATTCTCCTTGGGATGCATGCCAATCCCACTTCTTGGAATGTGTGCCAAACCCTCCTTGTTGTAGCTCTTCCTCAAGCCAACACTCTTCCTTGGCATTCGTTCCCCTTCACCTTCCCTCAAGCTCTCCTCAAAGTGCGCCCTCCTTCTCCTAATGAGTTGCCTTTAAACAATTTCAAAATGTAACTCTCCTAACCCTTTATTTCCCATGAGTGACTCTTCCCTTTACCTCAAGATAAACGGTCACGACTGAATCATTCGTTGAGGTCACCTAAGTCATTAAAGTGACTCAAAACATCATAAAGTCACTTTTACATTAAAAAATAAAAAGACCCAACTTTATAAAATCACTTTATAAAGTCACTAGGAGAAAATTTGCTTGGTCACTTCCACATGTTGAGCGCTGCCAATGCAAAAGTACCTCCAAGCTACCAAATCTCAACATTGGTTCACATGGATGTGTGCAAGTAAGACTTGGGGAAATTGTGCAAGTAACTGAAATTTTTTTGATGAAGTGGATATCTACATCGCCCTTAGGGGCGCTAATAATAGTAGGTGATGGTTCATTGGAATGAAATGGCTCTTAATCAAGAAATGAACAATGGTGTAATGTGTCGATAACTCAGAAGCATTGATGGCCTAGTAAATTAAAAGGTCTTCAATGATCACTGAAAAACTGCAATGATCGCATAGTAAGACCCATTGTAACATAAAACTATGTTGATGTCGAATATTATGGGGGTCAACGAAATTAGAAAGTAATGATGAATATTTTTATTCTGTCCGAGACTACCCATTAACAATGGAATGAGAGCCAAGATAATTCCACTTTTTAAAAACTTGTGTTGATGGCGACAAGTAGGGAGGTACAATTGTAAGAAAAAAAAGGGCCTCTTAACATCAATTTGATCAAAATATTGCCAGGAACTGTGTGAAGGGAAATATTAATGAACTAGTAACTTGGACGAAGTTCAGGATATATGACACTCAATAATTTCCCTTGGTTGGGGGTATATTGAATGATGGAAGCAACCGTAAAACGTGATCTGGTGTCAGGGGGATGACCAGATAATGGGTAAATTGTGTTGAATGAGTGAGATTGCAAAGGGTTGTATGATAGGTCAAAATACATAGGTTTGGGAGAAAGATGTATGTGATCAGCAGGATTTTAGCCATGGAAAGGATAGTTTACAGAGAATAGGATGAAAGTGAGATGCCCCAACCAAGGGTGACATAGGTTTTATTGTGCCAAGGAAAAAGTGCCATCAGCTGTGATGGAAAAAACCTACAATCCTTGTTGAAATTTAAAAGGTACTTTATACAATTACCAAATGAATAAATAATAATTGGGTTGATGATATACATACAGAAATGGGTGCCCCGATGAAGTATGGCTTGGCCTTCTTGGGGTGGAAGTGTGTATGGGTTGACTGATGAAGGGTGGGGGCCCCATGGGTGGGTTTATGTACCAAGTAGATGAATGGGGAATGATCTTGCATATGGGTAATTGATTTTGGATTAAATGGAGGGTTAATAATGATGCAAGGGTGCATCTAATGTAACCAAATCAATATGATTTTGGATTCCATCAGGGGTAGGATAGAAAAATGATGAGAAGAAGTATGAGGCTCATTCTCAGAGGTGCAAGAATACTAGGGCTCCCAACCCTAAGGGGGAAAGAGCGGCATGAGTGTCAATATTCCAAGGGAAAAATATTTGTGGGGAAACTCATGTAGGTGGGAATGCTACTCGATGGCAGTACCAAAATGAAATGGAGGTGATGGTACCGTAGAGATGGGTCTGATGATTCTAGGGGTGAATGTCATAGGGTGTGAATGGGGGATGCAATGGTTTGCAGAGGGATCGATTTCATGTCATTGTTGAACATATACCTAAAGGGGACCTAGGATGGCCAAGACTGAATGGGTTGTATATATTTGTAACAACAACATGCACACACAAAAACCAAATACCTGACATGAAAAATACCTAATGATAAATAAAATATGAAAATTATTTAATAATGGTGATAATGAGTGTGTGTACATGTGCCTGGGGCTCGGAGGTGACTTCCCGAGTTGTCGAAATAAAATACACAATGGATGATAGATATGTTTATATGGTAGAAACAAGATCGTTGTGCCACGAATGACATAAAATGAAGCTCCTGGAATCCAGAACGGAAGGTTGGAAGTTTGGGAACGGGGCATATATATGGGTGTGGGGCCCACAATTCCACCTCATTTGTACTTGCACAAGTTGAGTTATGATTTCTTGGTGTGAGCCTTTACAAGTGGTACGAGGTTGTGGGACATTATACTTGGCTTGTGAGATAGATTGGTGAGTGGTCCAGGCTTCCTGTAATTTTTTATTTTTCATGTTTTTGGGATGGGGGCCATATGGATGGTCGTACAACCATGTTTATGCCTTAATGAGGGGATCTATGCAGGATATTTTTGTATACTCGTGCATCTTAGTGCAGGTATAATTCAATATTTCACGCACGCTATGTCGTATAAATTTCCACAGTCGCACACAATGTGCACGACTCGGGTAATTTCTTTTGTGCAAGAGTGCATGGTTGTCTAATAAACACTGGCACAGGAGTGTGTGACTATGGAGAAAACAGTCTCCCACTCTTGTGTGACTATGGAGTGAACATTTTCATTGCCTCACTGCGGTTGTAGAATGGAAATCTACATAGACCTATGCGTATGTTTGTGAGACAGTTGCATAGTTGTGCATGACTGTTGAAGGCTTAGTCGCACAAATAGGGGAATTTTGTTTGTTTGTGAATGTGGATGATGTTGGTTGACTTAATCCTTTTGTATGGGTGTAGGAAAGAGAGGGAAGCATGGCCATTCAATGGAGGGAAAGGGATTGGGATTCTCTCTATATAAAGGTGGTTGATGATGCCCATATTCGGCAAAGATTGGCCCATGCAATCCTATTGAATTTCTTCGACTGTGCCCCAATGAGGACACATGAGAGTTTGTTGCATTTTGTGATTGGAATGTGGAGATGGGATAGACAAGCCTTCATGGTATGAGGGCGGGAGATTTTCTTAACTGTGTATATTGACTTGTATTTTATTAGTGGCCTCCCTTTTCGAGGGGATTGAGCTTGAGACGCAAACCCAGATACCTGTGGGGTAGACAGTTGTCTCTATGGCACGGTGACATTGCTCAGTTTATGAGCCCTTTAAAATAGGCTCAATTACGATAGGTGTTGTTGACTCGCTATGGACATGATTATTTTATGACCTTATTGTGCAGATATTTGGGTCACTGGGGACCCAACAGATCTTAGTGGCACGTCTTGATATAGTGGAGAGAGAAAAATATGAACATATGTTCGTGTGGGTGTAAGTGATGTGTGTGTATGGTATCTCAGCTATATCATTTTTTTGTGGCGTAGGCTGGGGACTTTGATTTTGGGTCTGTTCTATTAGCTTCATCTTGGAGAGGGTGATTTTATTGCAGCTATGGGTGATTTTGGAACCACCCACAGTGTGAGAGATGCAACTGTGGATATGAGCACTCGTCTTGGTCGGACATGGTGGTGGAGAGGGTAGGCAGTATTTTACTGATGATTTTTAGAGGATCTCGTGGAAAACCCCTCAGGTTATATTAGATTTACCCTATGCAGGGATTGACTTCTGTCATGATCCTGAGATGTGGTTTACTTTTGGGGAGGTATGGGATCATCGAGGTATGTGTATATTCTCATGGAATTTTCTATTTGGTTTGGTTTCTGCAATTTTATTGGTACATCAAAGATTGATGAGCTTTTTATGTTGTTCGCAGATGTGGGACTAAATGGTCGAAAGGTCGATGTTGCTTGAGAAAATATGGAGGATGTGTGAGAGGAGGGAGGTAGGGAAAGGAGATGTCTTCGATATGATGATCTCAGGGCCGATCTTGTTGATGCCCCAACCAGGGATGAGGTAGCCACTCTTTTTCGTGAGATGAACAAGTTACAATGGTGATTTGAGGCGGTGTTAGAGGGGATGTCTGAGGATCAGTGGCTCTATATTCAGGGTGGTTGGATCCTAGAAAAGTGCTTAGGGGGATTTCATGAGTGGTGATTATTGGTGTAGTGTGATGTTGTTGTTGGTGTCATGGTGATAGGAAATCTTCCCCCAACTAGGAGAGGGGGGGTGCCCCAAGCTGGTCGAGGTCCACTAGTGGACCCTTCAATGAGGGACTTTTTAGAGTTAGGGGCACCATAGGTTCCATACTATATTGTATGGGAATGGCCCACATTTTTTGTATGGTATATGTATAGGAGTTGAGGCTCCCATTTTGTATATTTTGAGAACAATGGTTGATATTGGACTTCGATGATGGGGTTGGATATTATGTATATTTTTTATGAAACATTATGGCATTGTTATATATATATATATATATGGATGATTTTTCTTATTTTTTCATATGTGTGATGTGATGTATGGTTTTTTACTTATTTTGATGTTGATGTTGGATGAATTATGTTGAAAAAATAATGTGTAAGTTAATGTGATAAATGTCAATCTAACACTTTATTAGCCATGGTATCTACAACTTGGTTTAGACTCATAGGAATATGTGTGAATGTGATGGATTCAAAATTTCAAGATAGTAATATAAGTTGTAGGTACTTGTGAAATAATCACATATCATAGATGTGATACACATTATTAAACTATAGGACGATGAGCTGGGAATCTAGGAGGACGCTTAGGTGATGAATATGGCAGTTAATGGCTTTCATGATGAGGCCAATTACAACGACATACTCAACTTAGTTATTGGTGCCAAGTCCAAGGAATATACCACTAGTGGAGTAATACATGTTCTGAGTGTAAATGGACCAAGCTACCGAAGCGAGATTCCAAGTCCAACGATTGGCACCATCGGCATACCCGATGTGGTAAACGGATAGACAATTCATCTTTCAAAACAAGGAAAAAGAATCAAACATATGTCTTGGAGGGGTTTTTTATAGAAAAGACTAAAAACACTAGGAAAATACAAGAACCTAAGATAAATGGGTTACACTTAAGGGTAGAATCTCTTCAAGTATAACCCATTGACAGGGTCTTTGAGGTTAGCTCTTTTAGGGTGAGTCAGGATGTAGGCACCCTTACTGAGGAAAGGTGAATGATGAATGGTCCTCACTAAAGGGACTCGAACTTACCATGTCCTAAGGTGTCATGGGTGATTTCGTAGTAAAACACTAAATCACCTTCTTTGAACAATCGAAGGTTCACTTGGAAGTCAAAGACTGCTTTGGAACATTTTTAGCCGCTTAGTTGTTTTGCAAAGAGAAGCAGTGATCCTCATCTAGTGATTCGAGATTGAGAAATCATTGCTCCATCATAGTTGTGTCAGGAAAGAGATCAATTGCAGTGTGTAGTGTGGTAATTTCACATTCTATGGGAAGGACAACTTCAACTCCATGAACTAGATGAAATGGTGTGAAGCTAGTGGTAGTTTTGATTGTTGTGTGATATGTCCATACTGCTGAAAAATAACATGTGATGCCAATTGGTTTTGTGTTTATCCACAATGTGTTATAACATCGTTTTGAGGATTTGGTTGTCTTCTTCAACTTTCCCGTTCGATTGTGGATAGTAAGGTGAATCGAACTCATGAGTAAATCCTAGCTTGGAGGATAACTAAGTGAATACTTCATTTTCAAAATGTTTACAATGGTCAAACACCAACTGGAGAGGAAATCCAAAATGGGTAATGAAATGGTTAAAGAAGAAGTGGGTTGTAGTTTCTATCATATTGTTGAATGTTGGCATGGATTCTGCCCATTTGGTGAAGTAGTCAACAATGACTATGATATATTTGTGCCCATTGTTAGATGGGGGGTTGCAAGTCATGAAATAAATACCCCATTTACAAAAGGGACATATCGTAATGATTGTATGGAGGGGAGTGTGTGGTGCTCTGGATTTATGTGCATATAGTTGACATTTGTCACAACTCTTGATGGAATAGATGCAATAAAAAAAAAGGTGGGCCAAAAGTAACAAGCCCAAACTACTTTATGTGTTGTGGACATACTAGAGAGGTGACCTCTGCATGTGCCACTGTGGCAGTCATTTAGGACTTTTTCTTCCTCTTCGATATTGAGGCAATAGAAAATAATGGTGTATGTACCCTTGTGATAGAATGTTGATGTTAGTGGTAGCATCAGACAGTTACTTTCACATTGGCATGTGTCTAGCATGTGGAAGTCGTCGAAGAATATTCTACTCTTGAGTTTACTTTAGTTAAAAGGAATTAATTAAAGTAAAACTGTATTTATTAGTGAATTGAGTTATTTAAGGAACAAACATAGCATGCATCATGTAATATAAATCTTAAGTGATCCAGGTGGATATCGGTGGCCACCCACCTTTTCCAAATGGCTCAAAATGGCTTTCTGGTTATTTTGGCAATTTACTATTTTTAGCAGGTTTTAACTTCCGGGGCCATTTTGAGGGCCTAAATGAAGGTTTTTCGAGATCCAGGTTCTCAATGATAGCTGAATGAATAATTGATCCCCCAAAATGAATCTCCTCGACGATACCTTTCTTACGAGCTATCACACGCCTAAAACGGAGATCGTGTGCAAAAGTTACGACCCCGGGAAGTTGATGTACTAACTTACCCAAACAGGGCCCACATGAATTTTAGTGCTTCATCTCCTAGGGTTAGGTTTTTGGATGTCTAGGAATTTTGGCATTCCCGTCTATTGTAAAAAGGCCTTCCGAGCCTCATTGTAATCATCTTCTTGCGAATGCGAGTAGCCGTCACATCTCTTCTTAGATTTAAGTTGCCACCATTCTAGTGAGTCTTTCACTCTGTATTTTTACAGTCTTTGTACATTTCTCTGATTAATAGAAATCGTGTATTACTGTATATCTATGTTTATGGTTGCATCTCTTATACATTTCTGTTATATTATTGAATATATGCAATATCTCTGTGCATTTCTTTATTATATCTCCGCTCTCATTTCGTGCCGAAAATAATCCGGATCATTAAGTGAGTGTGAGAAGTAATCTCAACCGTAGATCACTTTGAATATGAGAAATAGATTGTAACTCGTGATTATAAAAGAAAGGCTAGGAGAAGGGGGAGGACACTTGTGTTGAGGAAGTTGACACTATCAAGAATTTGAGATGAAGTCACTTTGGTGAGAGACTAAGGTTGAGGATAGAAAATAATTATTTTTGCTAGTGTGAGGAGTGTAGGAGCAAAGAAGGACTTTTGCTTACACTAGAGTGAGGAGATATCACAAGTTGGGTGAAGATATTTCATCCAAGTGTTGATCAAAAGGTTGGATCATAGAGGACCGTGATTCAAGATATTGATAGGTGGAGAAGGAACTCCATCTAGAGGTCATATAGGTCAAGGAGGAGAGAGAGCGGAAGGAGTCATAGGTGGGTTTTAGTCAACAAAATCCACATAAACAAGTTGGACCATACAGAGCTTGTCGCATGGGATTTTTTTACAGATATGTCATTCACAGTGGATGAGATTTCATATATACGCGGATCACAAGAGGTTTAATTGTGTATGCCTCAAGAAACATGTCGTAACAGGTCGTACAGTAGCAAAAGAGTTTCTAGGTTTTTCTATAGTGTATAATTCTCTCAGTATGCCATTTTCATTGTTATCGGAGACCTGATTTAACCTTAATAAAAACATCATTGGACTAGTCTTCCCTCCGGGGTTTTTCCAGGGGTTTGTACCCAAATCTCTTGGTGTTATTATGTGCTTGACTTGGTTTCCTTTTTTATGTTTCTATTGCATTTTTAGTTTATTACTCAGTTGTGATTTTAGTAGGTAAAGTGATTTTATTTTGAGCTAACTTCCAGGTGTTGAGTAGAGTGGTAAAATATCAGCATGGAATTAGTGCATACCAAGGGTTGAATCCTCTTGGAAAAATCAACATGGTATCAGAGCAAGGTTTCTCTGGGAGGAAACCAAGTGCACATGGTATCGACATATTTATGAGACCGGAGTGACCATGGGAGAGATCAAGTTCAGATCTAGGGTTATAGGAGAAAATATATCAGATTAAGAGTACTAAAGTGGGTTCTTGAAGGACTAAGCACATATCCATGAGATATCTTATCAAATGTATAAACCGGCAAGCATAAATAGAAGGAATGATTTCTTGGAAACATCAGAGCCGAGGATTTGAAGGAGAGAGGGAGCGCATGGGAGAAGAGAAGGAATTTTTCTCATGTGCTTGAGTCAACTAATTTGGAGAAAAGATGGACTTTTTTCTCAAGTTATTGAGCCATGAAGGACAATGACTCAAAGGGATCTTAGATGGGTGAACAAGGAATTTCATCCAGAGATTATAGGATGATATATTTATTGGAGCCAGTGACTCACAGACAAAGAAAAGAAGGAATTTTTCTCAAGGAGATCTCAAAAATGGGTAAAGAAAGAATTTCACCTAGATATCTAATTAGTTCAAAGGAGAAGAGAAGTTGCAGGAGCATATAGAATAGCGCCATGATCAACATACATATATAGTAGTAAGGAAATATGTGGGCAGCAGAGGAGTTGCAGGTACAAGTTCGTACAATAGTAGTAGAGGTTCTTGGTTGTAGGTGTTGGATATTTCTTAGTGGATAGAAGACACACAGAGAATGAGTGAGTATTGAGTAGATGGAGAAGGAATTTCGTCGAAGTGTGTAGAGAAGGGTTCGAGGAAAGGAGAAAAGGGGAAGCAAGGGATATATAATTCAATCAACAATATCAAATGTAACGTCCCCAACCACCCATAGGTTGGGAAACGCCACTACTCTAACACTTCACTTAGCTCTGATATCAATTTGTAACGTCCCCAGCCACCCAGGCCAATGCATGCTACTCATAGAAATGAAAATTGTCATATGCATGTAAATATAAACCTAAACAGACAACATATTTTGTTCATACATAGATTAATGCGAAAATAATAGTAAAATAATACATGTAGTACTTCATAGGAGAAACCCATAATATAACAACCTATACAGGAAATATTCAACAATTATAACACATGTACATATACACAACATGTAAATGATCATAGGAATAGATACTCATCTTTAAATTGAAGTACACCAACTGCATGCAGACCTTCCACAAACCTCCCATCCTTAGACCACGCTGCTCATCACGCTCAATAGTGGGTCACCCCTGAGCTGGGACTAAGCTCCACCCAGGGCAAGGGAATTCTAGACTAGGCTGAGGTTATAGGGAACTATACCATGGAGCTGGAAGGATTCTCTCCAGGAGCCTTCTTACGCCCACTACTCACAGAATTTCATTCCCCACATGCATGTTCCACCCTGGGAATATGCACCTTCATGGTTCCACAATCCATCAGCTGCTCCACTTCCCTTTTCAGGGTCTCGGAAATAGGTCGGATCAGGAATTCTCAAAGCTTCGTATCTAGTGTTGGACTCTCTCTAGGAGAAAATAACTTCCTAGCAAACTCTCTCAGCTGGAGAGAGCTGCTCACAGGCCTGTCAACCTGCCTCTTCAACCACGGTCCTAAAAACCCACCTCTTCAACCAATATTCAACTTAGTTCCAACAAGGTGAGGACAACAACAAGGTTCAACATAGCTCAAGGAATGAAAACAACCAAAAATTCGGTAAGGTAGATTACAGCTCAGTTTTGGTGAGTGAAAATATGTTGGGATTCACAGGAAAACATAGGCCGGCTTCCCCAGTTCGTGGTTTCATAGGTGCATGAAGATGCAGAGGTCGACGACAGAGGCCAAACGAGTTAGGCGAGCATGGAAGAATGGGAAGCAAGCCCCTCAACAAGTTGAATTTCCAGCTTAAATTGCATGTGCATGAGCCGACATATGTCGCTCATGAAGCACGTTCCTTTTCCTTTGGAAGTCACATGTCCTTCCCTAGGGACTTAGGATAAAAACATATCCTTTTACACATCTTTTGGAATAATAATAATAAATTATTATTCCCTTGGAATTAAGCCTTTAAGATTAGCCCCTCTTTCCAACCTCTCAACCCCCTCTCCCTTACCCATCCTAGTGGAAGCTTAGTCCCCCATCACTCTTTCTTCATGGTTGGTCTACACACAATGATGTTTTTATATTACTAATATGAATAGTTACATGTACAAAAACAGTCTCCTGGCCTTTAACACCTAGGCTCTCCGGACAAATAACACATAAGATTACCATCTTATAATTTCTTGGCTCACCAGCCTAAAAAACATGTTTATAATTCATAAATACAACTAGGGACCATCCTTGGGGATATTACAATCCCCTCCCCTTATTTTTTCATTGTCCTCAATGCAACTTATTTACACAACATCAACAAGATTTTCAAAATCTTCAAAAATATGCAGGTATTCTACCCGCATAGCATCCTCATGCTCCCATGTCATGTCCTTAGGACTGTACTAGGTCCACTAGACCTTTACCAACCCTATATCTCAATTCCAGATTTGTTTGCTCTTCTGGTCCAATATGTCCATCGGATGCACTTGCAAGACGTCTTCTTTCTCCACCATATTATAATTGCTCAGCTCACCAGCCTACAAAACATGTTTACAATTCATAAATACAACTGGGGCTCATCCTTGGGGATATTACAATCCCCTCCCCTTATTTTTGCATTGTCATCAGTGCAACTTATTTACACAACATCAGCAAGATTTTCAAAATCTTCAAAAATATGCGGGTATTATGGCTGCGTAGCATCCTCATCCTCCCATGTCACGTCCTCAAGACCTTACCAAGTCCACTGGACCTTTACCATCCCTATAGCTTGATTCTAGAGTTTTTTTCTCTTCCGGTCCAATATGTGCACTGGATGCACTTGCAAGACGCCTTCTGTTAAGCCCTAATATTGGCTCATTACCCCTTAATTGGGTCATATTAGATTAGTAATGTTATTTTATTTATGTCGGCTTTAGGCCATTGGTTGTAATTTAGATTAGTAATGTTATTTTATTTATGTCGGCTTTAGGCCATTAGTTGTAATTATACCTCCTAGTCTCCTATATATACCAAGGAGACATTTTCATTTTGAATCATCTGGTACTTGAACATTTAAGTGGGGTAAAAGGAGGTTGCCCCCTCGAAGAGGCTTATTATCTAAAATTATCTCTTTTTCAAGGCGTTGAGTACTTTTTATGAGGTTTTTCTATACTATATTGCTATTTGGTTCCTAACATATGGTATCAGAGCTCAAGGTCTTGGGGTTTCGCTGCTACATCTGAGACACCGTGGAATTTTCACTATAACTTTTTTTTTACAACATTTCAGAAGGATAAGCTTGGAGGATATTTAGAAGACGGATCAAGGTACTTTGGGTTCAAAATTCAGCTCCTGAGGCCTTATACTTTCGGAGATACAGCCTGTACAAGATAGGGTTCTTGAATCATCCTGAAATGAGCCATTGTGGAATTTTCGCTACAAAAAATTTTCTGTAACATTTCAGACCCTGAACTCTGGAGGCCATTTACAGAAATTAGTATTTTATCTGTGGTAAAAATTTCAGCTTCTGGTTCATCTAAATTTGCAGATACACCCTGTGAAAGATAGGGTATCTGACTAGTCCTATTGACTAGTCTCAAGAAGGTGTTCCAGGTAAAACAATCATAACTTCTTCCTAGAGTATCCAAATTGAGTGGGACTGGTTGCATTGGATCGTGGACAGTCTGTAGCATTTTGGGTGTGAGTTTCAGAATTTTATATCAATTATTTTGTGCGAAGCATGCTATACAAGTGAGACCTCCTGGAAAGTCCAAAAATCGACAAGTTGTGGGGAAGTTACCATAAATTCCACTTGGCACATCCAATTTTGATTAGACCTGTGGCATTGCAAAGAAGAAATATCAGAGAACTACATAAAAGAAATTTTCATACCCAGAAGGGCCGAAACTTGGGAGCTACTATAGAAGAAATATTGTCTAGCAGAACCACCTCAAAATCAAGGTTCAAAAGTGACACTTGGCCAACATGCCACCCAAAAAGGGAACTTCTACACCAACTAAGCCTCCATAAAATCCTACTTGGACTCTTGATGAAGGTGAAGAAATGCGTAGGGACATAAATGATTTACAAAAGAAGATAGTTACAAAAGATGAACTACAAGAGATGATGGAGGGTTTAAAAGGGGAGATCATGGAAATATTGAAGAATTTCATAACAGAGAAGACACCTGAAAGTGAAAATGCATCCCATGAAATTCATGATGTCGACACAAGGAACGTGAATCAAGAATGGAGAAACTCCAACTTTGTTTTGAAGACCAACCACATTCCTAAGATTGACATGAGTAAGTTTGATGGCAAGGACCCAATCACATGGATACTTCAGATGGAGAAATTCTTTGATCTCCATAATGTGCCACATACACAAAAGGTACGAATTGCTTCTTTATATTTAGAACCTAATCAATTTGTTTGGTATCGATG
>ML854810.1:6432-16577 GCA_009831015.1 Picea engelmannii | reverse complement strand
TGAAACATAATCTGCTTAGTGTCAGTCAAGTCTGTGACCGAGGATGTGAAGTGGTTTTTACTTCTAAAGATTGTAAAATAAAGTCTGTGAATTCAGGACAGTTGGTTGCAAAAGGGATAAGAATAGAAAACTATGTCTATGTGTTAAAAGAAGAAAAAGAAGAATGCTACTTAAGCAAATATGATGAAAGTTGGCTATGGCATAGGAGACTTGGACACTTAAATTTTGATCATATAATCAAGCTCATAAATAGTGGGGTAGTAAAGGATCTTCCAAAGATATCCAATCCATATGATTCTGTTTGTAAACCATGTCAGATAGGAAAGCTTACTCGGACATAGTTCAAATCTAAAACCTTTTCTTCAACAGAAAAACCTCTCCAGTTAGTACATATGGATTTATGTGGACCATCAAGAAAATAAGGTACATGAAAATAAAACTATTTTATGTTGATTATTGATGATTATTCTAGACTAACATGGGTTTCCTTTATGAAAGAAAAAACTGAAGCATTTGAAAAATTCAAAGTGTTTAAGGCTCTGACTGAGAATCAAACAGGAAAAAGATTGAAGGCAGTAAGATCTGATAGAGGAGGAGAGTTAAGCTCATGTAACTTCAAAGAGTTCTATGATAAACATGGGATCAAAAGAGAGTACACAATCCCAAAGACTCCACAACAAAATGGAGTTGTTGAGAGGCAGAATAGATCAGTATAGCAAATGGAAAGATCAATGATGAATGAAAAAAATATTGCTCAGACATATTGGGTGGAAGAAATACATACAACTGTTCATATCCTAAACAAAGCTCATCTCAGGCCACACAGTGACAAGACTCCTTATGAATTATGGTTTGGAAGACCTTCTTAAATCAAGCATTTTAAAGTCTTTGGGAGTAAATGCTATATCAAGAATAATGATGAAAATATTGGCAAATATGATGACAGGGCTGATGAAGGTATACTCTTAGGTTATGATACAAACAGTAAAGGTTACAGATGCTACAATAGGAGGTTGCATAAATTGATTGATTGTATTGACATAAAAGTTGATGAAGAAATCCCAGTAGGAAATGTAAGAAGTGTTGAACCAAGCACAAAAGATATAATTGAAAATGAAGATGAACAGGTCCAAGGATTAGAAAGAGAAGAATCTGAATCAACTGAAGATACGAATACTCCAACTGATACAAACCAACAAAAGGAAGCAAAATCACCTCTCATAATTGTTAGAAAGAATCATCATGAAAAACAAATAATTGGAGATATAAATAAAGGAGTTCAGACAAGAAGGAAATTGATTAAAGACTCAGAACAATCTCATGTTGCTTTTTAATCTATGGATGAACCTAAAATTTTTGATGAAGCCAGCCAACATGATGATTGGATTAGATCTATGAATGAAGAGCTTGATAAGATTGGGAAGAACAATACTTGGGAGCTTGTTCCTAGACCCGAAGACAAGAATGTAATAGGTTCCAAATGGGTGTTCAAAAATAAAATGAATGAAAAAGGACAAGTTGGTAGAAATAAAGCCAGATTGGTCTCTAAAGGGTATGCACAAGTTGAAGGTCAGAATTTTGATGAAACTTTTGCATTAGTGGAAATATTGGAAGCCATCATAATGTTTCTTGCATATTCATGTCATAAGAACTTTAAAGTGTATCAGATGGATGTTAAGTCATAATTTCTTAATGGAGATCTAGAGGAAGAAGTATATATGAAGCAACATGAAGGATTCTCATTAACAAATAATCCTAACTATGTCTGCAAGCTGAAGAAGGCTCTATATGGACTGAAACAAGCACCACGAGCTTGATATTATAGACTGGACAAATTCTTACAAGACAAAGGATTCAAGAAAGGTACTGTTGACAACAATCTCTACATTAAGTCTGAAGGTGATAATTTACTAGTTGTTTTGGTTTGTGTAGATGATATTATTTTTGGTTGTACTAATGAACCCTCTGTCCACTGGTTTTCTAACTCTATGCAAACAGAGTTTGAGATGTCCATGATAGGAGAACTATCATACTTTGTTGGCTTACAAGTAAAACAGAGTTCTGCAGGAATATTTATCTCTCAAGAAAAATATTTGAAAGATATGTTGAAGAAATTTCATATGGAAGATTATTCTCCTGTTGGTATACCTATGGTGGTTGGTTGCAAGCTCAGTAAAGATGATATTTCACTTGATGTTGATCAAAGAACATATCGATCAATGATAGGCAGTCATCTGTACATCACAACATCTCGTCCTGATATAATGCAAGCTGTTGGAATGGTAGGTCGTTATCAGTATGCTCCTAAACAAAGTCATTTGGTAGCTATCACAAGGATATTCAAATACTTGAAGGGAAAAATGACTTATGGTCTGTGGTATCCCAGAAATCAGAATTTTCAGTGCCATTAGTGTCTCCAAGAATCCTGTTCTTCATTCCAAGACTAAGCATATCCCAATAAAATACCATTTTCTTAGAGAACAAGTTACAAACAGAGTCGTTCAATTGAATTATATTCCTTCCATAGAACAAATAGTTGATATCTTTACTAAACCGTTAGGAGCGACCCCTTTTGGATATCTTCATTAAAAGTTGGGGGTTATAACTTCTTTCGTCTAATCTGTTCACCTGGTCAGGGGGAGTACTTATTTAATATCTGTTGTATTTCTAAGTTGATGTACTGCAACAATTCGGGGGGAGCATGTTTCTTCTTTGACATTGATGTCAATGGGGGAGACAGTGTGGTAATTTCAAGGATGCTACAGTGGTATAATTGGATGTTCTTCAAGGGGTTTCAAGGGGTTGCCATCAATGCCAAAGGGGGAGATTGTTGGCATGTTTTTTCAGACAAAGGAAGAGTATGCATACTTATCATTGATGGCAAAGATCACAATCAGAAGCACAACGAAAATGATGGAATGGAAAGATCAATAGTGTAAGCTCAGGAGGAGAAGAAAAAGTGATCGTTGGATCCCATTCAGAATTCCCGATGACCGTCATATCCAAATTAAGACTGGAGGAGTGCACAAAAGAGGAGAACTGATCTCAGGAGTCAGATCTGAGTGTGAAGACTGACCATCATCGGATCTAGAAGATGGAGCACGATCTTTAAGTACAAGATGAAGCGGGCTTAGAAAATCCCGAAAGTAGGAGGACCGTTGATCCAAGAAGGACACATGGAAAACAGTCAGAGCGCGACAAAGGTTTCATTTCAGAGTTTCACAGATCAGGAAATCCAAAGGAAAGAGGTTCTCTAACCCCTCGAACTCGCGATATACGATATCCCGAAATGATCTGAGCCGTCAGATTGAGGGTTGATATGAACCCTTGGATCGAGGTATGCTATGGAACGTTGGATGCAAAGGACACATGACGAGTGATTGGCATCTCGCTTTGATCTGGATTTTATGAGCAGAACAAAATGAATACAGATTATTAATAGGTGCTTAACACAAAATAATAGAGATACAATAAAACTGGTTTTCTATTCAATAACGAAACAAGATGACACTATAAAATGCAGCGGAAACAAGCTTGCTGGAATGGTGGCGGCTTATCTTTGAGAAGAGATGTGACGGCAGCGCGCATTCGCAAGAAGAAGGTTACAATGAGGCTCTGAAGGCCTTTTTACAATAAACAAGAATGCCCAAAACCCTAGACATCCAAAAATCTAACCCTAGGAGATGAAGCACCAAAAGTCATGTGGGCCCCATTTGGGTAAGCTAGTACATCAACTTCCCGGGGTCGTAACTTTTGCATACGATCTCCGTTTTGGGTGTGTGATAGCCCGTTGGAAAGGTATTGTCGAGGAGATTCATTTTGGGGGTGGATCTCCTTCACCCTTATTTCCCACCATTATTGGACACTTCAGAAGTAGCAGAACAACTGACACCAACATAGCTCAACCCCGACTGCATACAACATGCATCCAATGATCAGATTATGGACAGACAGATCAAGGGTACTCGACAAAAAGGATCCATCTTTATCGAGTCATCAAAGCAGGGCAGCTCCTGCACCAAGGCAAGTGGCTCACCCGAGGCCAAATTCAGCAGAAATTTCCTCATCTAATGGGGGACCTCAACGCAATGGAGACCATTGCTTCCTAAGGAGGGAGGATTGATATATATGGATATCGGTGGCCACCCACCTTTTCCAACTGGCTCAAAACAACTTTCTGACATTTTTGGCAATTTACTATTTTTAGCAGTTTTTACTTCCGGGGCCATTTTGAGGGCCTATATGAAGGTTTTTTTTTGTATAGAGCTCCTAAATAATATCCAAAGGCATGATTGAGCCCCCCAAATGAATCTCCTCGATGATACCTTTCCAATGGGCTATCACACGCCTAAAACGGAGATCGTATGCAAAAGTTACGACCTCGCGAAATTGATGTACTAGCTTACCCAAACGGGGCCCACATGACTTTTGGCGCTTCATCTCCTAGGGTTAGGTTTTTGGATGTATAGGGTTTTTTACATTCTTGTTTATTGTAAAAAGGCCTTCAGAGCCTCATTGTAACCTTCTTCTTGCGAATGCGCGCTGTCGTCACATCTCTTCTCAGAGATAAGCCGCCACCATTCCAGCGAGCTTGTTTCCGCTGCATTTTACAGTTTCATCTTATTTCGTTATTGAATAGAAAACCAGTTTTACTGTATCTCTGTTATTTTGTGTTAAGCCCCTGTTAATAATCTGTATTTGGCCTCGTTTGGGTAAGCTAGTACATCAACTTCCCGGGGTCGTAACTTTTGTATACGATCTCCGTTTTAGGCGTGTGATAGCCCGTTGGAAAGGTATCATCGAGGAGATTCATTTTGGGGGCTCAATTATGCCTTTGAATATAATTGAAGAGATAGATACCAAAAAACATTCATTTAGGCCCTCAAACTTGCCCCAGAAGTAAAAACTGCTAAAAATAGTAAATTGCCAAAAATGTCAGAAAACTGTTTTGAGCCAGTTGGAAAAGATGGGTGGCCACCGATATCCATCTGGATCACGCTCACTGGAAAGTCAAAGGAAGGAAATCCTATAACCTTCCAACTCATGATAAGGACTGGCCCATGGTCATAAACAAGGTCACATCGTCAAAGGCTGGAGGAAGGAGCTAGCACGAAGCTAAGCTCCATTTCGGGGATCGCGACTTGGAGTGTCTAGACACATCATCCCAGGAATGCCGAAATGAAAAATGCCTCTTTGGCGTAGGCCGTGGTTACTGCCGGTGGTCATGTGAGGGAAGGATCTAGCATTTTCTAAGCTCTATTTTGGGGATTGCAACATGAGAGAACGAAGCATGCCTCTTGAAATCCCGAATTGCGAATTGCGAAAACCCTTTATGGATAAGCACTTGTTCACCACCGATGGTTATGTGAGAGGGAAGAGCTAGCACGAAGCTAAGGTCCATTTCGGGGATCACAACTTAGAGTGTCAAGACCCTTGAACACAGGATTTCCGAAATGAGAAATGCAAAACACATTTTGATTAGGCCTGTGGTCATAGCCAGTGGGCATATGGGATAAACACAAGACCCTGCAGATTTAATCAAAGAGTGCTGGTTATTTGAGCATCTGATCGAAGGGCTACTGTTGATCTTCATGATTAACTGTTATGTTATAATTCAGTTAGCCTAACCGAATCATGGTTCTTGGATGGTTGGCGATTCAGTTGCTGAGGCATTTTTTCCCAAGGAGATTCGAGGTGTAGCCGAAGAGGAAGTGCATAAAAGAAACATGCAGTGACTGTGCGTGGCTGGTTGTTCTAACCGAAACAATGAGATGAATTGTAAGAAGAGTAAAATGACAGAATGCAAAGCATGAGATAAAAATCAGAGATGAGTAACAGTCACCAAACAGACAGAATCAAGAGAAGAATAACAGAATAGCATGAAGCAAGAGCAGAATAGTAGAATAGTGTGAAGCAGAGCAGAATTGCAGAACAGTTTTTGAACCAGAGAAGAATTGCAGAACAATGAAGAAGGGGTAAGATTTGAAATACCTGTATTGTTTGTTTGTCAATCATTTATTCATAATCAGGGAAGAAGGGTGGTGCTAGGGATGATTGTGGTCCTCTGATATTCAATTTGGTTCTTGAATATTGGAAGTTGGATCTTCCATCTAGTTGTGGCTAGAAAACATGGTGGCAAGGTGGTGCTTAGGAAAACACATAGTTTTCTGTATACAAGTTGGTGCTTGTATAAATCCAGTTGGTGCTGGAATATTTAGGGAGTTGGTGCTTCCTTCTAGTGGGTGCTAGAGAAACCAGAGAGTTGGTGCTCTTAACAAGTTGGAGCTTGTAAAACAGAGGTAGTAGCCTCACTTTGAGTTGGTTCTCAAACATAGATGATGTACAAAACTTAAAAGAATACCTATCATTTCAAATAAGAAGAGGTTTTCTCCCTTTGTGGGTTTCCGCGTGAAAATCTGTCTCTGTGTATATATTATGTGTGATTGATGTTCATTATTTATGTTTTCCATATGATGTATAATATTTATGGTCACTTGATGAAAGATTAAAAATGGTTTAATAGACTTAAGATTGTTTAAGCACAGTAACAACTGATTCACCCCCCCTCTCAGTTGTCTTAGTAATTTCAACATTCCAGAGGTGAAGTAATGTTAGCATATCTTCGGATGAACCTGTGATAGTAATCTGTGTGTCCCAGTGTGGAGCGCAACTTCTTAGCACTTGTAGGTGGTGGCATATTCACAATGACCACAACTTTGGCTGGGTCTACCAATACTCCTTCTCGGTAGACTATATGGCCCAACAAATTCCCATGTGGTACACAATAGATACACTTTCTGAGATTCAATGAGATCTGCAACTCTCTGCATCTGTCAAACATTAGCCTTAGCAATGCTACATGTTCCTTGAGTAGAATATATACTGTCCAATCATCCATATAGACTTCTATAAATTTGTGAATGAACTCTCTAAAAGATGCTATCACAATCCTGGAAAAAACCACAGGGGAATTCTTTAAGCCAAATGGCATCACGTTGTATGCAAAAGATCCACATTCTATTATGAAAGTGGTCTTTATTTTGTCCTCTTCAGCGATCCTGACTTGATGGTATCTTGAAAATCCATCTGTGAATGAGTATGCTTCCTTTCTCGCAAACTGTTCTAGCACCTCGTCTGTAAAGGGTGTTGGGAAAGGGTCATGTACACAAGCAGAGTTGAGATTTTTGTAGTCTACACAGACTCTAGTATCCTCTGTGCCTTTATTTCTTTGAATAACTATCGGGCTAACCCACTCTACTTCTTCTACTACAAAAATGAGACCTGCTTCCAACATCTTATCTATCTCCTTCTTAACCTTCTCTTTTATTCTTGGGTTAAGACGGTATGGTCTATGTTTGACAGGCTTGGATCTTGGTTTTAACTCAATCTTCATTTCTCCCATGACTCATTTGATTCCCTTTAACTCAGAAAAAGTCTTTGGAAACAAGTCCTCATATTCCCGCAGTAAACTCTATATTTCCTGACTGGTTTGCTCATCCCAGTAGTCTCCCACCATGGCTATCTCGGGTTGCTCTGTGGTCCCTATCTCGATTTTGCACAATTTGAATGGGTGATTGTAGGAACTATCGGTCTAGCTGGGTATGGTATTTTGAATTTCTTTTCTCCCCTCTGTCTCTTTGATGGTTAGGTTTCTCAGTTCTTCAAAGTCGTCTAGGATTTCTGAATCTTTGCTAATCTGATAACATTCTATAGGCTTCTCAGTTGAGGCTAAGTGGAGATTTGTCTGAAGTTCTTGGCTATGTTTGGCACATACCACTAAGTTTGATTTCTGATTACCATTATCTGTAAAAAGAAATTCTTTAATCTTTTGCAGGGCTACTTCAAGCTCAGGGTACTTACTTGTGAATGATAAGTCCTTGCAAAAATGAGCTACTAGTGTTGGACAATCACTGGTTTGTCTTCTACTTTCCTCATGTATAAACTAAGCTTTCGGGATTGGACCTAGAGAGTGGGGAAATACCTGAACCCAGAAGTGAGAGGGTATCCCCACAACTTTCCACTGTGTCACACACTGTTCAATGTGTATTCTAGGATCTGATTCTCTATTGAAGAGTTGCACAACTTGGAGATCCGTTTGCATCCCTGATTCCAACTGCTCCTTATTCTCGAACTTGTACTTGATAGCTTGCTTCACCTCGTCCCAGGTTCTGAGTATGACTTTATGATTAGCCCACCATCTAGAGGGGTTGTTCTGAAAGGCTACATCTAGTACCAAGATTCTTTGATCTTCTCTTACATTTTCCTCCATCTTGTGCAAAAAACTGTGAAGATTTGAGGTGCCATCGTATACTGGGTGTTCTCTAACTTCGGTCTCAACCCATCTGGTCGCTCTGAAAGTTGCGCATCTTCTTGAGAATATTTCGTGCGACCCTTGTTTCCAACTGTCAAAATCCAATTCTGAATCTTCATCTGCTGACTGTATACTTATCCAAATTACTGACCCATCGGCGGTGGGGTTTATATAATCATTTATTGTCTTAACTGTTATAGTGTACAACTGGTCCAAGTCTTCTCCCTCTCTATTGGTTCTGTATACCTGGGTCCTACATATGGATCCAAAGGTTGAACTACCTTGATTCCCTCAACCTCAAAGGTCATGGTGTCTTTCTTTAGTTCGATTATTGCATAATTATCATAGGCCTAATCAATGCCAAGTAGTGCAGGGTAGGGGTCCTTATCTCCCATGATCTCAATGTCTTCAAATTCAACCACTACTTTTACTCCTGCTACATCTATTTCCAAGTTCTCTAGTCTTCCTATGGGGAAGATACAGTATTGGTTTTCCATTCTTAACTGAATTGGGGAATATGTTAGCCTAGGTTTTCCTAAGGCTTCCCAGGTCTTCTTAGGTAGAATGTTCACGTCGGATCCCAGATCCAACATGACATCCTTGATGTCAAATTCATCTAACTGGGTTATTAATTTGAATTCCTTGCTAGTTCATACTTTTCTTTGTTGCACTCTATGAGTACTTTTCTCAAGAAGATTGGCCCTTATCCTTGCTTATAGGGGTTCTTCGTTCCCTAAAACTAGGTATAGCACATTGCAAAACTTTTCTGTTAGTTGATCATTCCCTAGAATCTCAGAGAATAATTGAAACCAAAGGTCAACTACGTTTTGAGGTTGCTCAGGTTGTCTTGGTATGACTACATGGTTTCTGGGTGTAGGGGGTGAAGCATGGACTTGTGCCATCTTAGTGTAAATAGTCGGCTGGGGGGATTCTTTCGCATTTCAGGACTAGGAATATTCTGAAATACTTCTATGGCATATTTAAAGAACAAATTTCATTTTAGAGGGTCATACCTGTCTTTCTTAGGTGTCGCTTTCTGGATCTGAGGTAGAGTATCAACATCATATCCTGTCTTCACTCCTCCTCGAGTAACGATATTAAGGTTGGGAAATTGTCCCTTACTAACCCTCTTGATTTCCGAACTGACGAGGTTAGTTCCTCGTTGTCGTACTCTATCTTCCCACTTTGTAATTAATTCTGGGCAGTCTTCAATTGCGTGCCCATTGGCTTTGCAGTGAGAGCACCATGGCCACCTTGGATGAGGACAATCTCTAGCCAAGTGACCTTGCTCATCATAGTTATAACATCTTCTTGGTCCTCTTCCCCCAGTTCTTCCTCCTCTGAAGTCTCCTCTGGCTCCACCTCCTCGACCTCTTCCTAGTCCCTAAGGGTTTTCATTCACCCTGAATGTTGTTCGGTCTAACCTGTCTGCAAGTGCATCCAACACTCTACATTGATTGGAAATATGCATGGTAGACGTCCAGAACTCACAACGTACTATGTTTGGTACTGTCAAATATTTCTGCATGATGGGGCACTATCTTGGCCCATGCCCATGGGTTCGACAGATTTCACAATACTCGGCTGTTGGTGCTGCTTGGCCTCCTGGAAAAGCATGATACAGGGTGGGGTTATGGAATGGTAAGTTCGTCGACACTTGCACAACTCCTCTCGTGGGTCCTGGTGGGGTTACCATCAGATTTTGAGGAGGTCCCATTCCCCTCATTCGTGGACATTCGTTCACCAGATGACCTTCCATATAACATCCAGTGCACCAAACCTGCGACCATCCTGGTCTGGGTATCATCAGCTCCTGAATATTTTCTGTAAGTGT